>JAQQZR010000033.1:22804353-22816855 GCA_030068235.1 Notoglanidium macrostoma | reverse complement strand
CACACACACACACACACACACACACACACACACACACACACACACACACACACACACACACACACACACATACAGTCTTTAAATGGGAGATACTTGTATGGATTGAAGTGAAAAAGGACACGTGGTCAGTAGACAATGCAACCCTAAGCCGCCTAATGAAATTATCCAGGAATGAGTTTCCTCTGTTTAAATATGCTGATTGAAAGAAGCAGTGCCAGAGGCAGTAAGTGGAAAAATACATTCTGTCCTCAGTTTGGAAAAGATTTTCGACAGATGCCTTGAGCTATTTCATGCAGTTTACAATAAACCATTATTGAGATTTATGCTTGATCAAATTTGCTTCTTGTATACATCCTTGCCTAACAGTGTTGTACATTAATTCGTTGCTCCTTCATTTGTGAGTGGATGTTGGAAGTATTGTTGTAAATGCCCTTTCACGGAGAGCTCTCGTTATATTTGGAGGAAAGCCAGTGTGTATTTTACTGGTTTGATCAGTCACGGCTTGTAAACCGCAGCATTATAGCATATTCTAACAGCTAACTTGGAACGACGTCTGTGAAATCTAATCAGCTCATGGCAAGATCGCCAAGGAAATATTTCCTGTTGTTTTGTTTGAACCTCTTGGCTATTCTAGTGCACCTTTCACCATTCTGGAACCATCTGTGGTCTAATATTTGATTTGCAATTCAAGGCCAAAGTTTCTTCGGGTTTCAGTTACGCTCGACGATCTCTCCTTTTAAGTAGAACATGAACTGTGAATTAGCGTCTTTTCCGAGTTAAAAGAGCCACAGATGGAGACATATATTTTTTTTCACTAATTTGGTTTAGAGTAGAAATGGGCATCTGCTTGGTGGGTCTGGTGTCTGCAGGTTACATAGGGATTGTTTTCTCGACTTCTGCTTTCAGCTGGACACACATTAAGAGGTCTCGCATGACAGAAACCGTTGATGTCCAAAATGGACTTCTTATCAGATGGAAGCTATAGAGAGAGCCGCTGTGGTGATGTAATTAGCAGCATATGGAACACACATGTTTCTCGTGTTCCTGACATGTCTGTTATCAACAAAGCAAACAAGAAGAGCTACACATCCAGTGATAAAAACTAGCCACTGGTTGTCACATGTGATGTGTGTAAGACAAAGTGAGAGAACGGGAGTGCTCTCTGTTAATAGAGAAGCTTTTAAGTGGTTCTCGAGGATGGGTCTTTCTTTTACAGTGTTTGTATTTCTCGTCCTTTCTAAGGAGTTGCACGCCCATGAATTTTGAGCAGAAAGCTGACCCGTGAAGACAAATATTTGAACTGTAGTCTTTTCACAGCGGTGAGCTGCCTCCCACATACCTCCGAGAGGTTTACATCTGTTCAGACCTGACGATTTTAAGCTATTTCTACTGAAGACTTGTGCGTGTGACCCCCACTCCAGAAGGACGTAGTTTGAATGCAGAGTGTTCACTTGAACGCCCACAGGAGACGTGAGACAGCTTTGCTGGTTCTGTCAGACTGGGACCTTCAGTATCAGGCTGAGAAATAGCTCTTGGCACGCACAGCAGGTCTATTAAAGCTGGTCGAGTGTCTCTGAGGCTTGGCTCTTGGCACGCCGCATGGTTGTAGCTTGTTTTTGTGTGTTGTGTCAAAAGCAGCATTCTGCAGGTATGTGACACATCATGAATCACTGATGCGTGCAGATTTGCTGACCAGATGCAAACTCGACACATTCTGTTCGCACTTTCAGACACCTGCCTTTAAGAAATGATGGGACGCAATTAGTGAGAGACGAATGAAAGAACAGGAGCGACTCAGGGACAAAAGTAACGTATGCAGCGGGGCTTTTCTGAGAACACTGGATTTTTGTGACTGGCAGCAGAGCTTTGCGTGTGTGGGTGTTGGGAGGGGGCGCGTAATATTCAGGGAATGCATGCTTAAGAACAGCCCATTGTAGGAGAATTCATTAAACGTCTCCTGGCCTCTTAGTGTTTCCGAAGTTCCTGAGCCCCCTCCCTGTCGCCCAGAAGAAACCTAACGCCTCGAAGCGCAGCCTCTCCTCTGTAACGGGGCCTCGGCTTCTGCGCTGTCCCGCTGGTTCAGCCCACAGGATAGCACACACCCTGCTGGCAAAGTAAACACGCTCTACTCGGCTCGCACACAACACGCATCCTGCCACTTGGCTGATGGAGAGGAGGCTGGGATACGGCACGGCTTTGATTTACAGAGCTCTGGATAATGTAGGGAGATGAATTTGAATGAAACATAGACCACAGGTTGCTGTAGGCTAAAAAGCTCCCGCTGTGGACGCGAATCAGTTGGAAGAAAAGCGTGTAGGTTTTGTTTGTGTAGAAAAGCTTTCTCATGGTCTGTAACAATTCTCATACCTCTGTAAACATACCTCACTGCCTATCTTTATGATTTGGTTGAGGCACCACGTCAGCATTGAGAATCAGATATTTGCTCAATCTTCCTGAACTGCTGGGACCGAACCTCTGTCTAATATCGAGCATAAAGAAACGGGCTTGCTTTTTCAATTCGCTTACTTATTACATATGATTGTCTATTTTGTATGCTTTTCCTCGTTACTTATCTTAATTTTTTCTGTAAAAACATTTGGGTCCCACTTTATCAGTAGCTCTAATACCCGTGAGGTTACACAGAATTTGTACAGGCAACTATAATATAACGATAGAGGATATCTGCACTGTTACAGATGGATTACTGAATACACAAATACACAGGAATTTCAAAGTGTAAAATATATCTATATATATACATATTGTGTGTGTGTGTGTGTGTGTGTGTGTGTGTGTGTATTTACATTTGTTATAATTTAGTTGTTGGTATAGTTTATAGTTAACTACACAGAAATGGGACCAACATGTGTCTGCAAAACCACATCAAAACTAAATATCAAGTTACATAGCCTCATATTGCCCGCTCTCACACATACATAAAGCAATTTTTTTTCTTTTCTTCACTGTAGATTCACATTTCTATTAATCCTTTTCATTTTTTTGCCACTTTTGGCTAAATGTCCTTCATCGGATCATTCATAATTATTTATCATATTTATCACAGATAAAATGGCATTGTGTATTTGCATACCCACTACAGGATTTAAATCTAAATCTTTTACAGGCTTAAAACCCTGACCATGTTGCCAAACCTTGCTTTCACAGCAACCGAGAGAAATCTGGACAGCGTACTCGTTCATCAGTGGTTGTCACGGTGACAGAAATAAAGAAGACAGGAATGCGGTGTGCCTCTTTCATCCTGCGCTGACTGGGCTTTTTAAAAAACAGGGAATGCTCTGACCTCGAGCCCCGCGCAGGAGTACTGGGCTGACAGCGATTGTTCCTGATACTTATAGCTCGGGTTAACAAGCGTAAGCTGTGTAAAGTATCAGGGAAGCTTTGGGAAGCTGCGGGATCAAACACAGTGAGCATTGTGCTGCGGTGGTTCCAGAGCAGCTGGCGGGATGAGGAGAGCAGCTTTTGCCTTGTGTAAGAGAAGCGAAACAGGTGGAAGGTTTGAATGCCGCCTCCTGAAGAAGTGCCTCAGTTGTTTGTTCCGATAACAGCGAGAGCGCAGCGTGAAGCTGAAGTGTTGGCCGGCTAAATTCGATTGCGCAGGGGGGTGAAAGCAGATTATTAGGTGGTGGGTGTTTGGCAAGGCTCTTGCTAAGCTATGTCTTTTACGTCAGTGGTCCCAAATCGGATTTATTAGAGCACACATACACTCACTCATTCAGACAACACAGCTGAACAGGGGAAATCCACAAAATAATTGCGGTTCTGTTTTAAAGTCATGTGTTCCAGTGAAGTAAATAGGGTACTTTCTGTCTCTCTTCCTCTTCCCCCTGCCCTCCTTTTCTCCTTACACATCTCCCCTCCAAGTAGGACAAAGTCCTCTGGTTAATGAGAAGGATTAAAGTGCACTCTGTGTGCGTGTGTGTGTTTCTGGACCGGTGGTATCTAGCAGTGAAGTGGTTCACCTTGGCTGCGTGTCGGAAGGACAGGCTGATTGAAAAGTGCTCTCTGTCTGCGACATCTGCCGTCCTCCCTGCTGCTCTGTCAGGCTTGATTCATGTGTGCCTCTCTCTCTCCCGCTTGCCATTTCGCTGCTCAGCATGAGCGGATCTGAGAGCAGAGAAGAGGAAGAAGAGATGGGGGTGCAGATAAGGAAGAGTGAAAAGTGTTAGATGGAATATTTAAGGAAACCCTCAAAGTGAGAAAGGGCGGGGCTGTGAACGTGTGGGGGAATAATTTGAGAAAAGCCACAGCAGCAGAAAGTGATGGATATTAGTATGAATATTAGTAAACGAGACAAAGGAGAAAGAAAGGAGGAGCGGAAAAACAGACCGTTACGTACTTAGAGTGCGATGGAGATTAAACGGGTGTGATGAAATCGTGAGCGTGGAAAAAATAACAGCCGTACATAAAATATGATGCGACTCCACTTTCCCTTTCCAGCTCTGTTAAAACTCATAAATCTTGTTCTTGAAGTTATTTAAAGAATGTTGGAGCTTTAAAGGAGAGCTTTGGCCGACGCCGCTCAGTTCTCTAAGCTTTCCGACAAGAACAAGCTGGACGTTTCCTGTCCCAGGCTTAAACCAGTCAAGCTGAGCGATTCCTGCTGCTTATTTGATTTCCAATCCCTCGCTGACTCCTCAAAAAAAAAAAAAGAGCGTTACAAATTTACGTGATTAAAGAGCAACACGCTAATCCCTCGGCTCAATCTGGACCTTCCTTGTTCTTCCTGCTTTTGAGATAACAAGGGATATCGATGTTAAACCTGTAATTTAATTCCATGTCGTGTTCAAGAAGCAGAGCCTCTGAGCTCATCTTGATAGCACGCAGCTTTATTAGCAACAGGTTTTTCCTTCTGCCGTCCGTCTCTATGCACAGAGTCAAATATTTAGCTGGCCTCTCGACAAGGATGATTCTAGCTGAAAAATGAATGAGGTGTAATTACAACGCATGACGTGTCGGGTCATTGAAGCTGGCTAAAAAGACCCAGAGCGCCCTGGTGCTTAAAGCCGCTCCACCCCTGCACTAGCTCACAGGGGCTCTATGTGTGAGACGTTAATTGATGTTGCCCTATTGGAGAGCTATCACGTCATGTTTAGTTTGCTGTCAGGAGTGCAAAAGACCCTTTGGGTTTGATTGATGAGGTCCAGGTTGGGTAAAGCCCAGCAATTTGGTGCTCAGGGCCTGGTCAAGACTGATATTTGACATGTTTTGGCTTGAGTTAGGTTCACACTGGGATTGGGAAAGGTTCTGGAGACAAATCCAAGTAGTGGGCGTGTGTTTTTGATGGAAAGACTTTCACCTCCCTTTCTTTTGCGTGTGTGTTTTCACCTATTCTCCGTTCTGGGCTGTCCATCTTCGTTTTCCCCTCCCACGTTCAGCTGCCGAGTCTGCCAGCCGTCGACAGACAGTGATGGATGTTTCTGAGGGTCCATCTGATGGAGTCTCTATAGAGGCTCTTCGCTCAGCCCTCTCAAGCACTTAATTTGCTCTTTTCTCAATCTTTTCTTTCAGCACTGATTCCTTTTTTTGGGGGGGGTCAGCAAAGTGTGAAAATGTAACCACTCTGAAGTCAGCCCCAAGGTGGGATGCCGGTATTCCACTATCTCGGCCCTTCTTGTCTTTTTTTCCGCTTCCTTTCTCTTCTCTGGTAGATCTGCCAGTCCTGCTGAGATGGCTACACTCATTAGCACGCACAAAGCCTCCAAGTTGGCACAGCCCATGAGGGTTTGGAAATAGGGAGGTCAGTTTGCCCTCCAAACTTTGGCACCATCTTTGGCACCAGCACGTTGATCAAACGGCATCATACCGAGACACACATACAGTATATATGCACACACACACATATTCACGCACAACACACCAGAACACACCAGTTGCAGCAGATATGAGGCAGCTCTTGGCACCTAACTCGCTCAGCACGGCTGCTCTTCACTACATTTCCAAGACTGGATGAATTCCTCATTACAGATGAAAATGGAGAGGGAGGTAAAATAACACAGAGAAAAGAAAAAAGCCATCATTCACATTACTGGACACTGAAAAAAGTGTGGGAGAGTTTCGAATTTAACGTTCCTCTTTGTTCTCTCTTCCTTTCTTGGTGAGAAATAACCAGACATCTAAAGGAAAGGTTGTTTTTACGTAACGTTTTTTTTTTTTTAAACAGGATGTTTTGTTTTATACAATTGAGGGTGGAGAAATATGATGCATGGTATTACTCATTGAATGTCAATTGTAACTTTATGTATTTTTCTCTCTTTTCCACAGTAGACATTGGATCTTTGTAACAATTTATTTCACTACAGGAGTAATCTTTTACCTCAGAATGCTGAAATCCGCTCACTTCATACAAAACGCTTAAATTGTAGATGTTTGTCAAAGTCAAAAGTGCGTTTTGTGTGTGTGCGTGTGTGTGCGTGTGTGTGCGTGTGTGTGCGTGTGTGTGCGTGTGTGTGCGTGTGTGTGCGTGCGTGTGTGCGTGTGTGTGTGCGTGCGTGCGTGTGTGTGTGTGTTGTGACCGTAACATTGAGCTTTTACATGAAAAACCTCCAAGGAGGCAACTCTCAAATATGAATGCAATTAAAATGTTATTAAAAATGATATTACATAAGGGCAATAAAAGAGGGTGGGAAAGATGTGTGGCAGTTTAACAAGTGGGAATGTGCTTTGTCATCCGTTACATTCCACATTAGTCTGAGCCATGAGTATATCTATTGCCCGGGTGTGTGTTTGTGTGTGAACGTGTGCGTGTGTGTGTGTGTATGGGGGTCACTAAGCCCAGGGCCCCGGATTAGGCCTGAGACTATCCTGTGCTTGTGAGTTATGATGCTGACCCGGTCAAAGTCACAAAGTCAGTATGCTGGCCTGTCCACCCTCTCTGGATGAATGATCCCCGAGGAGGGTGTGGATGGAGGGATAAAGGAGGGGTGATGATGAAAGAAGAGACATCCAAGTATACGTCTGTTAATTGAATAAGCCCCAGTGTGGTTCAAACCTTCACACCACCCTCTCCCTCCCTCAGTCATCCATAATGTATAGAGGAGAAGAAAGGAAGGATGAAGTGAAAGAGTGAGTGAATTAATGAGTGAAAGCAAACATGGAGAGGAACTGGACACCAAAACACAGCAGCCACAGCCTTAGGGTCATTCCCTCTTTTTATTCATTAACCAAACACATCCAAATGCACATTCTTTCCCTTGTGTTCTCTTTCGCTTTCTTGCCCTTTGTCTCCACCCTGAATCTTACCTCCGGTTGACCTTCCCCATTCCTCATTGATATTATTCGCTCCAGTGCTCAGGGCTGAGTGTGCAGAGATGTACAGGATGTTAAGATGCTGTTATTTACTTGCCTCTTTATGGGACCTCCGTTCCTGGATGTTACACACAACACACATGATCATCCATAATTTTGGACTAAATACTGTTCCATTTGTGCTCAGTGGGTCCAATGATTTTTTCTGAAATAGCCATTATCTGCACCTCATGCATTTCTTTAAAATAATATTACTATTTACTGTGATTTACAAAAGTATTAACCCCCTTTAACATTGCCACATATTGTAGTGTTATAACCTGCTTATGAAAAGGACGTAATTGGGGATTATTTGTCCTGAATCTACACATCCTTAATACTGTAGTGGGGGAATATCAATACAGTTTGAAAATGATTTACAAATAAAAAAAAAACTAAGCTGTGAGTGCATAAGTGTTATTATATTAATATGAAACCCCTAAATTAGTTCTGGTGCCATCAGAAGTCACATAATTAGAAGTCCATTGGTGTTCAATGAAATGCCCTAGAGTTAGTTAAAGAACATACCTAAACAAACCACATCATGAAGATCAATAAGCTATTTAAAAGTCTGGTAGAAAGTTGTGAAAAATTATCAATCAGGGTTTGGTTATTTAAAAAGAATTCCAAACATGAACATCCTGCGGCGCAGCATTAAATCCATTATTGAAGGAAAAAAAAAGTAACATTCAAGAGGATGAATACTTATGAAAGACACTGGAGATGCTGGACTGGAGATCTCCATTAAACCATTTCAATCTTGCCATTTTATATTTGTTTCTTTTGTCATTTCTTTAAATTAGTTAAATAATTAGGCACTATTAACTATTTGCACATAGCACAGCACCATGTTTCTGCTTACTTAAAGCTCACTCCTCTAACCTTTCACATAACTTTGTTGGCACAAGCTCACAGCAAGTCAGCATCAGATTGGTAGAAAGTACCGGTCGATACTCTGAGCTCTGATATCGATCTAGTATCTAAAGGTGAAAAAAGAGATTGTTCCATGCTTAATGTATTATAGATCTCTGTGTATTTTAGAGTCTTGAAACACCTACTGTGCTGCTGGATGGTCAGGGTGACCTGACTTTGCTTTCCTGACCCTCATTCTTTCCCTGCATCACTCTCTCTCTCTGTGTACGTCTCCACCGGCATGCTGTGGAAGCAGCGTCTGACCACACACAAGCAGGCCTGAGGAGAAGCTGTGTGTGTTCAGCCTGGGGCAGGGTGCTGCCACTATATCTCCTGCATTTCCTCTTTCTAATAGTGTTTTATGTCAGTCTTGGCCTGGATGGTGATATAACTCCCCTATTAGGCATCATGGTGGGCCAAATGGAGTGTGTTCTCACAAGAATGGCCATTCTTGCAGGAGGGACTGCAGCTATATAAAGATGGATTTCCTTGGTTTTTTTTTCCCTATACGTCCTATAATGTTAGACCAGAACACATTGTTTGTGTAAGTATATACAGTGTCTACATAAGTCATTGTCTAAAGCACTGTAGAGGAGTAAGTAGTGGATCTTTGGTTTAAATATACCTCTGTTTAACGTACAGCACAAGTTAATGAGAAAAACGAAGAACAAAAAAACACTAACTTCCAATCAACTTCCAATCTGCTAAGTGAGTAACAATAAAGTTATGTAGTGTATAATAATAATGATAAGTATAATAGCTTCAGAGAACATGTTGCGACATAATTCGTAGCGAGCTCAATAGCCTTAGAGTGTTCAAAACATGATTTCACATAACTTAGTGAAAAATGGTGTCGTAACTAGAAATGCTCAACTCTAACTGGAAATATTAGCTTAATCATCCTGACAAATACCAACCCTGATCAGATGTTATTATATAAAAGGGTGTTGTGGTGTTGTGACAGTATGTAACACAGAGTTCTGCTGAAGTTGGATCACATATTTTGAGGCTGGAGCTAATCTCGCCCATTTCTCATCATATCCTGCCTGTAACTGACAGATTGATGTTCATCCTGTTCTGCTCTCCATGTGTTAAAGAGGTAGATGACGGGACTTCCTTGAGCTCTTGCAGCTGTGTGTGTGTGTGTGTGTGTGTGTGTGTGCGGTTATCAGCAAAGCCACTTTAAGTGACATGATCTTAAAACCTTGACTCATTGTGTAAAATGTATTTCCTTTTAAATGTAAATGTGCGACCGTTTTACCCCTCTGTAGAGCTCCTAATGAATGGTCCAGGCTGTTTTTAAGGTATAAAAGTGGAATGCAATGGCAAATGAGTGTACTTTATGCTCTAATATTCCATCAGTGATTCATAGAAAGCATTGCAGCATAGTGTTTCCAGGAAAGAACACAGACTGGGTTGGAAATACATAACTTGACCTCATAGAACAGTGCACAATCCCCTTAAATAATTTTATTTAATAAGCATCTGTGTTTTTTGTACATGTGACATGAGTACATGTCACAGGAGTGGCTGTAACAGTGGAGCTCAAACTACACTCAGAATCCAAAATCATACAAGCTCTCGCAAACAGAGACAGTGTTGTGGCTCCGTCACATGATAGAACGAGTGAAACCCCTCCAGCAAATCTGTCTCTTCTGCTTTGTCTTCCCAGTCATTTCTTAAGAAAAGAGCCTTCTGTGCCGTGTTTAGACTCATAATTAGCTGTTAATACTTTAACTTCATTAATATGATTGTTGCAAATCTGAGGATCTCTGCGAAGTGTAATTAGGTAGGTAATGAAAGCGGGCATGCTGAATCCATCAATGCTAATCATAATTGCTGTTTATGAAAGCATGGGGTGCAGTCTGCTGTGCTGCACCAGAAAAAAAAAATAAACTTAGCTCTAAAAATATATTTCAGGCTGGAAAAGCCATGGGGCCTCCGAGCAGCTGTGTCTTTTTTTGCCCGGGTGATATTAAAGTTACATGGCTGTGATAAGCATGGAACCACTTTAAGTATCTCCACCCTCTTTAGCATACACACACTCTCTCTACTACCCACTAAATGCTTAGCACTCGGTTTAGAAATCAGAAAAGCAGATAAGCAGCCGGGCAAAAGCTTGCACTTGGAGCGAAACGTCACAGAACGTTAAAATGCAGCTGGAGTGAATCAGTATGGAGTTTAAATGTGCGGCGGGCGTGCCACTGATTGCAGAGGACACTTTTAAACACAGGTCGGGTTGGTCAATGGTGTGCCCTTTGTAACGTCAGATGGAGATGGCTGAAGTTAATCACTCTGTCGTATATCATTCTCACAGCTGCAGTGAAGACGGAGTTCCATCACTCCACTTCCTGTCCATCACAGTGACAAAGTGACAGACAGCTGTGAGGTCCTTATTGAGCTAAGCACAGCTAGAGTGTTTTACAGCCTTTGGACAGATTGGTCAGAAAGTGTTGAATAATGTTCTTTAACTTCAGGTCTGACACTCGTGCGCTCATTCTAATACTGTACCTTGTTATCATCTCTGTTAGCAACAGCCCATTTAGGGGCTTTATCCTATTAAAAATGGTCATGGTTGTTATTTAAAAAATCATTGATGTGGTAAAGCTGTAGAGAGACATTTATGGAACGCGTCTCCAGCGACAGCACTGTGTAGCTGTCAATAAGACAGGAATGTCTTCCGAATGGAGAGCTTTACACTTTCTGGTTTCTCTCTCACATGACTAGCTGCGTTTTGTCTTATTCACTAAAGGAGAAAGTTCGTAAAATAAGAAGATTCAGAGGCTGGTGAGGGAACAACTGGTTATATTGTATATAACAGGAACTAAAGTACTTTCTAGATGTATAACTATAAATGCATGACATGATGGTCATTAATAAATTATTCATGCAAGTTTTGTGTTACAGGCAAAATCAAACATATTGGGATATGAATTTATAGGACAATCAGCTGCTTCGGGGTGGAAACAGTAACTGCATTGCATCAAGCTCCATCACATCAACGGCACACTTCATTGTATTTATTCCTTAATTATTTTGCAGAAATTTGGTTCTAACGATCAGATAAAGACAGCGTAAAATAAAATTCTGGTGATATATAAATAATAGATCTTTTTAAAAATAGGATGATTTGTGATGTTATTCACTGTCACATGATCTTCATCTCTTGCCATCTCCTGTAAGGAAGATCCCCTGTGAAATTTAGTAGACATTTCAAGAGAAAATTTCACTTACTCAGTAGACATGAGGGTTTGATCAATGACATGCGCAGTAGCTGGACAGTGTAGATCTGAAGCAGACATGTCCGCTCCGGGCTTTTCCAAAGGAATAAGTGGGAAAAGAATGGATCAGATAAATGACAGATCTTTTGCCAGCATTTCAAAGCTAACCTTTGGTTCTCAGGGTTTGTTCCAGCTGGATTATTATTATTTTTTCATATTACATCCAGTACAACCAAGCCTCTCAGTCTTGTGCTCTTGTCAAATATTACTTCATGACTTTCTGAATTCATAAAAGATGCTTAAGGCATAATATTTAGCATAAGTGTGTGCTTTTTGACAGATCAACACAAGATAGTTGGCCTGAAAGGTTGTTTCAATAAGGTCAAATTACACCTGACCCCCATCAATGGAAATGGGTTAAGTGATCTGTGGAGTTGCATAAGCCAGGAAATTGCCATTGGTGTAATCATATTTCACGTCTTTGGTTGTATTAGTGGGTTTGAATGGCAGTGTTGGGGCTGAGACAGTCTCTCCCTCGCCCCGGGTCTGTGTTATATTGTTAGCCTGTGGTTTATTGTGTCTTCCCAAGGCGAATGTGAGCCAGAGCTAATGTTCTCATTTAACACTTTCTGGATTGCCTGTTCTTCAGACCAACCGTCTGGCTAATACATTTCAGGGCGCTGTAGCGAAGGTCATGGTGTATTAGATTCATCCCTTTTCTTTTAATTTCCACTCTGGACTGTCTATTTTCACAACTAGCATAGTTATAGGAAGTGCTATAGCTTGGGCCGGAGGGGGGGGGCAGATTTTGGTTTTGAACCCCCACTGAAATATTTTTCAGTTCCAAATGCTTATTCATGGATTGGTTAACATAAAATACATGCAGCACAACTGACCATATATATTCATTCCTCAATATGGTGCAGTTACTGCTCGAAAATTTTATTTCATGTCAGATAACATTTTTGTGCAGTAATTTCACTGCTGTAATGATAGATAGATAGATAGATAGATAGATAGATAGATAGATAGATAGATAGATAGATAGATAGATAGATAGATAG
>JAQQZR010000033.1:22788691-22804253 GCA_030068235.1 Notoglanidium macrostoma | reverse complement strand
AGATAGATAGATAGATAGATAGATAGATAGATAGATAGATAGATAGATAGATAGATAGACAGATAGATAGATAGATATGTTATGGCAATTTTAAAAACATGGTCAAATTGGTTGACAGGAGACAGGTGCCTTAAATGGTGTATAGGTCACGTGATTATATTTTTGCTCATCCCCACCTGAAATTAATTCCTGGACACGCTTCTGGTTAGAGGATGTGTGTTAGGAACAGTGTATGTGTGTGTGTCTTCGTGCATGTCGGAGCAACAGACAGTCTGAAGGTGGTCTATACTGACAACCCAGAGACAAATGACTATCAGTTTAAGGGCAAAGCTGTTGTCTAAGAGGGCAGAGGGAAAAACAAGAGAGAAACACATTAAAAGCAGCATGTCTGCTGTGTCCTCTGGGCGAGGATGCTGAAACAGGCAGAAAGCATGCAGGGCCAAGAGAGAGAAACAGATTTGGGACCAGGGGCAGGTGCACTGGAGTGCTGTCTAGGCTGAAAGATCGCGCCACTCTGTTTTGATGAGATTGCCTGGCTGTTTTGCTTCTGGCCCCAGGGAGCGATTCCTTCTTATAAAACCGGCCTCGTTGCTTGCTTTCACTCAGTAAATGCCTTACACTCGTCATGCAGAAGCTCCTGTACTGAGCCAGGACCCTGCAGGTGTGTGTGGAAACATGCTAGCCAGATCTGTTTCACATGGTGATCTCCATTTATCAGGAGAAAGCAACTCTTATACCGTAAACGGACCTGCGAACAATCCAATAATGGCTCCCAGATGATCGGTGTCATAACACTTTGAACTGGGTGCGCCTGCAGAACAGCTGAGAATGGCTGAAAGGAGAGCGGATGTACCAGCTCGCTTCACACACGTTTCAAAAATAAAGAAAAAAGAAAAGCAGACACGGGAATGTGCTTGTAATGTTGCTCAAATACTTTTCTTCAAATCCTCATCAGCAGCTTAAGCCCAGAGGCAATATATCCATCTGCATCTCATTACAGCTGAATCACAGCTCAGCTTTACAAGGTCCATGTGTGAAGGCAGCTCATGATGTGCTTTAAATTCACTAAAGGGGCTAGGATGTGATGGAGGTGTGAAGATTTAGCATGCAGGCAGAATGAGAGAGCTATAGTCTTAAAGCAATATGCTTCTTCTGTGTCAGCTCTAGTCATGCCGCTTTGGCTGATTGTTTGTATCGTTATGTGAGAAAATGGCTTTCTTTAAGCACGGTATACGGCTGCCGTATCAACCGATCTACTGTGAAGTGCATGACGGCATTCAGTTTGTGGATGTTCAGCAGTATGAGGTACGAGTGCTTGGGGACTTCATTTGTAGTGTGTGTGTTTATCTGTGTGCACGCGTTTGGGAATGAGGTTGTGCTACAGGGGAATCTCGGAAAGCATGGAGGGGGAATTATTCGATGAAGCAGAGGAATGAGAACAGAAAAGACAGGCCTGAACAAGATTGATGCTCTCCATCCCATGCCTGCAGCGCCACCGCTACTGATGGAGATTTTCCTCACGCTCCGGCTCAGAGAAACTGGATCAATCTGCCCTCCTGGATCAATCTGCCCCCATCATTCCAGCTTTCCAGGCAGTGTTTGGATTTTGGATATTGTAATGAGGAAGAAGCCCTGCTGATGCACCAAGCCAAACAATACACCGAGTTCAACCAGGAGGGCAAAATCTTAAGATAATCGGCATGTAGAAGATCACAGATGACGCTTGTCATGATGTATGTGTTTATAATGGCTTCTGTTGTCCTGAAGCATTATCTACATGATTGCTTCAAAGAGAGTGAGACCTGGAGGTTTGAGTGTTGATAGAAATGCTTCGGAGAACTCCTAAAAGCCTGGAAGCTTCATGCTACATCCGATTTTTTAAATGTACCAGTAAACAGGAAGTAATGATGTCTGAAAGCACACATCAGTGGTGATGAATCCTTCAGTACTGCTGGAATTGTAAAGCTCCCAAATGTGAGTATTTCTTTAAGAGGTAATTAGGTATGAGAAGTATAAGCTGTAGAAACAAGTTTCTTATCACAATTTCCGACTTGTCTGACCTTTCATTACGATTAATGAAAGGACATTTTACTTTCCATGCTCATTGATAAGGCCATAGATAATCAATTAGGTTTCTAACCATTGGTTACATTATGTGCATTCTTATATAAATGGGAAATGTTAAGTAATTAGGAATCTAGATAGCTAGCTAAACTAGCCATGCAAGCCAAGTTTTAATGTCATTTCTTCATGTAACATATACATAGGAATAAAATATCTTCTCTTTAGAACTATGGTGCGACACACAATACAGTAGCATGGTAAAAAGAGCATAATTAGCATGTCGTTGCTCATACAGTTAAACTCATGTAGGACTCATATTGGACTATTTATCTAGTGTATCTGGGTGTGATGCAATGGTACAGTCGGTAGACTGGGGTAGGAGTGCTGCTCTCTGCTATCTATCAGCGCATCCACACACACACACACACACACACACACACGTGCGCGCGTGCACACACACACACACACACACACACACATGGGTGAAGTCATCGCTACATTAGCCACCACCCCAGGGGAGCCAATTTCAGAGAGCTGCACACTTCTCATATTCTCAACACACACACACACACACACACACACAAGATCATACCAACCCCTACAGAGAGGCCATTCAAACATCACATGCAGTATCAGTGCAGACAGTGTCGCTTATCTTTAAGAATATTTTTACATATTACAAATTAAATTCAAGAACTGGTTATTTGTATGCATGTTTGGGCATGTTTCAGCTGCCAGATTTATTTAAAGAATTGTGAGAATTGTGTGTGTGTGTGTGTGTGTGTGTGTCTGTGTCTGTGTCTGTGTCTGTGTCTGTGTCTGTAATGAGCTCAGAGACATCACATAGTCTAAAAGTGAGAATATATCACACCAAAAGCCCCAGTGGTTCCCCGCTCCTCCTTCTGCTAGCGGTTAAAGGCATCACAGGTGATTAAATGTCATGGAAACCAGATCTTACTGTCAGTCATATCAAACCGAGTTACCGCCTTTATGAAAAAAAAGGAGTCTTACTGTGGAAAAAAGCATCGTCCTAAAACAAAACTGGAGCGCTGGAGGACAGAAATGGAGTATCAGCTCACAGTACTGTATCCGTTCCAGTCTCACCACACTGGCTCTGACAGGACCACCCTCTCAGTCTCGTGTTGTGTTACTGACACAAGATCCCCGAGTGTGAGTTTGTGTTTCTGTCTCGCTTTTGTGTAGACACACGCGTCTGTGTGTGTAACAGACTTCCGAACTGTTGCTGACTCAATTAGGCGGTTTCTCACATCGATAGCTGTAGGGCTGAAATTCCATTTCAGACTGGTGTGTGTGTGTGTGTGTGTGTGTGTGTGTGTGTGTGTGTGTGTGTGGAGAATCCAAAGAAAAGGAGCAGCTAATACATTCCATACTTTTGTCTTCAAATACAGTTGCCACCAAAAATATTGGCACCCTTAATTAAAATAAATGAATAACAATGACTAATAGGTTGAGCTTAAACATATGCAGACACTGTATTTTACCATGCTTTTACTTTGAATATTCATTTTTCCACATATGTTCCAGATGGAAAGAAAGTTGTTTTACAAAGACAGTGGTTAGTTCCTCATAATCTTCGAGAAGAAAATTTGAATCCTTATGTGTACTGTTTATTTTACATAATACATTTTGTCTCTTCTATTTGAAGGTTGCCAATAATTCTGGGAGTTTGCGATCCATTCTTGCTAATACCCAAAGATGTTCAGACATCATACAATTATGTATAATTATGCTCGCTTATTCTATATTTTAATCTCAGTAGCGCGCACACACAAGCACACACAAATAAATGAAGGCATTCTGGGAGGTTTGGGATGGAGCAGCTGTGTGCATTGTTTAGAGATCGGTGAGACATCTGCACCGAGCACATATACTTCATCACTGAATGCTTTATGGAACTTCTGATCCTGCTGTAGAGGATTAACTGTAATTTAGTGCCAAAAGTTTGATATAGTTGTCAGCATTGTTGAGAGTTCAGTAGTTCAGTAGTTCAGTTTAGGAGAGTCGGCAGCTGCAGCTTTAGTGGTTCTGTGTCTTTATGTGTGGTGTGTGTGCGTGTATGCGTGTGTGGGTGTGTGTGTGTGTGTGTGTGTGTGTGTGTGAGAGAGAGAGAGCTTTCCCTATTCTCAGCTACAGCAGTGGAGCACTGGGTGTGGTACAGATATTTACTGATCAGTGATTAAGCTCTAATTGAATTCCTGTTGTTTTTACACCTTTAAAGGACATTCAGATTGTTTCCCAAGACACTAAAAATAGCAAACAACAGATTGTTAATGTGGACCTTTTTATTTATACCACAGCGCTGTTGAATTCTCATGAGCTCAGGTTCCATAACAGTATACATAACTGTAAATGGATAAGCTATACGGCGTGTCATTTTCCAATAAATAATATGTAATCACTGGCTAATTGCTGTGAGATAAGAGGAGAGAAGCACTTCTGTACGGCCTGTTACTGAAAACAGTGTTGTATTGAGCTGCATCACACTTCTCCTCATTCCGTTTTATTTCTTACTTGTAAAATAGTAAATAAACCTGATGTGTTAATGGTGAGTTAAAAGAAGTAGTACGTAGTAAGTTTACAATTTGTTTTCATTAAAAGCTAGAAGGGCGAGATCTTAATGCATTAAAGAACGTAATTTTGTCTTTTCATTGAGTGTCAGACTGAGTTAAATGCAACTGTAATTCATTCATTCATTAGTCTTCATTGAGCGATTTAGTGGTTTAAGTGGTTAGTGTTACAGAGGATCCGGAGCCTGTCCCGGGAACAGGAGGGAATCCACCATGGATGGGGTTCCAGTCTATTTCAGTGCTGTAAAATTACAGAAGAAATAATGTGTTTTTTTCCTTTCTCTCTCTGCAGATACGACTACGTAGAAGTGAGGGATGGCGTCGATGAGAGCGGGCAGCTGGTGGGCAAGTACTGTGGGAAGATCGCTCCTTCTCCTGTAGTGTCCTCCGGGAACCAACTCTTCATCAAGTTTGTGTCAGACTATGAGACGCACGGCGCTGGCTTCTCCATCCGCTACGAGATTTTCAAATCAGGTAAGTCAGACATCAGACTTCAGACAAACCATCTTCACTTGGTCAGTCATGTGTGACTCTGGGACTGTGTACGTATTTGGGCGCACTTCAAACTGATTCACACTCTATTATCTTGCTTTGTGCTGTGATATTCATGAGGAGTTTGTCCCTGGCTTGCTAGTTTATCAGTGGATGAATCACAGCAGGGAAGACGTGAGGGCTATGTAAGGATGAGAGCAAGAGAAGAAAGACTTTCTCCACTTCCTGGTTCCAGTGCCTGAGGAGATCAGATTAGATGATAGTTCTGTGAACATTACGAGTTCCTTCCTTTGGCATAATCATATCTCTCCCTGCAATGTCCTGCTCACTTATTTGGTGCCTGTATGGCCTCACAAAAACATGAAGTGACACACACACACACACACGAACACACACAATGGATGACTTATCAGATGAAATTTCCTGTTGTTCAGGCCAGCTTCCTGCGTTTAAACGACAAGTAGGCACAAAGCCGGAGTGTGTGGGTGCGCGCATGTGTGTGTGTGTGTGTGTGTGTGTGTGAATGCGTACACATTGTGAGACTAACCCTTGCGAGGTGCAGCAGATGCCACTTTCATTAATTAACCCCACTTGCTGCTCTCGGGCCTCTTCATTTGACCTCATGAGAAGATGGATGCTTTAGCCGGGTTTCTTTTAATCTCTATAGAGAGCGTCTGGGCTTTCGTGTGCATGCCTGGAGCAGGTGGTGCAATATGTTTTTTTTTTTTTCTCCAATCACAAAGAGAGCACCACCTACCACTACACATACACACCTTCACACTTACTGAATAGTGGAAAAGATCAATCACTATAGATAAAAGCGACAGTATCAGTTTAAATAGCAACACAAATATGAGTGGCAGTCTGAGAAAACATTTTGTCCTATGTATATATCATTCTTTTTATATTTCAGAAATATGCTTCTGTTTTTTGTAGCGTTCTAAAATTTGAAAACTGGGTTACCTCGAAAAGTGAAATAGGAGAAAACTTTATTTAAAGACTAAGTTTCGACTGTGGCGGAACAGAATCACGGACATTTTAACAGTAGGCTCGTGTTCTAATGTAAAATTCATTGTTTGAGGGAAAGAGTTCTTGGAAGGTTTTAGACATCTTTAGGTAGACTGACAGTTTTTACCATCGCATTCATTAAACTGGCTCTTTACCTGATATGATCTTCATGAACATAGCGTAGGCAAGATCAGAAAATTAATAGTAGGTGAAATATTGTATATTATTGACAGAAAACCTTTTCGTGTCAGTTCAGCTACAGCGACATCCAGACCGCCACACATACGTTGTATATGCTATAACTCCAAGTGCCTAATTAAAGGCAGTAAGATCTGAGCCTTTTCCAATTACATTGAGGCTGTTTACAATAAAACAGCGCCACAAACATTTCTCAGTTCACTTAGACCTATTTCAATTTTCTTTCATTTCGGTTCTTCAATTATTTATCATAAAGCATATTCCAGAGTAATTACTATGAATTATTTAGTAACTAAAGATACACAGCTGTGAGAGTGAGAAATATATACTACAAGTCTAGATGCGCTGACAGGTCGTAGGATTTTAAAGGGTTATGAGCGAGCCCATTGTGTGAAATTTAACCTCTATTACTAGACTAGACTATTAAAAAGTGTCTGACGTTATGTGTAATGTCACTGAATTACTTTCATCCCATGAAACACTTCAGTGATCAACAGCTTTACCTAATATATAGTTTTACTCAGCTCTGTGGTTAGCGCGATGGCTGAAACAGATGTGTGAATTAACTTGGCTGTCATTTTTCCCATGGAGAAAAGTTTCAGTGCAACAAAACGTGTTTAAACCAATGTAATGGAGAATAAATCAGAAGTGTTTTCAAATTGTCTGGCGAGTTTAAACCTTGGCTATTCACCAGCAGTAACTTTGTCATAATAATAGTTTCTTGGGAAGAAGTTACTTAAGCAGTATTTGAGAAGATAATACTAATGATAGGTGTAATGACTATAATAATAGAAACATGTATCTGTAACATAATGCATGAAAAAATAACATCTCCCTCTGGCTCTTTTCCTGTCAGCGCTAGCAATAACTGCACAACTTTCCCACATTTCACAGAGTTGTGATGAAAGTAAATCTGTGCAATTTGGCAAGTGTGTGTGTGTGTGTGTGGAGGTGGGGGCACATGAACTTTTGTACAGTATTTTGTTCTACAAGCCTGTTTTGTTAACTTATCAGCCCTTGTTTGTGCTGCTGCTCCTGAGTGGATGAAGAATGGTGTTACACTTGGAGACGGCGGTGTTTTTGCTCCGTTGCTACTGTCTATGTTGTGAGCGGTACGTGGTTTACAGCTAAAAAAATCAATTTATATAAATCTCAAGAGGATGACAGAGTCAGCGCTGAAAAAAGATGAGGGCCAAAGTAAGAGTGTGAAAGGGAGAAACAGAGCAAACTTCAGTCACTCCAGACATCTAATGAAAGGAGAAAAGCAAAGGACAAGGGATTAAGGAGTATTAGCAGACTAGCATCAGGGATGATGGTGTGTGTGTGTGTGTGTGTGAGTGTGTGATATGTGTAAATCTAATGATTATACACAGCTGTTAGGATGTGATGAAAGTGCTAGCAGGTGTGCATGCATTCAAATGAGGCAGAAATGTCCCAACTACAGTGATTACTGCAAACAGACTTTAAGGAGTTTTCACAATTTAGAGAACTGACCAGGTCAAGGTCACAGACGCTTTCTCTCTCTCTCTGTCACACACACACAAACATATATATACACACACACACACACACACACACACACAAAGCACCCATTAAAGGCTCAATCACACATGTGGGCAATCTTCCTAGGAGCAATAATGTGGTAGAAAGTCTTAATTATTCACAAAGCAATCATTATGTTAGTGTGGAAAAGAGACAAGGACAACAAAAAGGTCAGTTAGGTGGGACATGGAAGTAGGAGGTGGACTGGAGAGGTGCGGGTTAGGACAAAAGGACAAAACACAGTGAAAAAAGGCCAAAGATATATAAATACTCCTTTGCACAGCATGAACATTGTGAGTGAGAGAAAATGGGGAGTGAAATCAATTAAGGATCTGATCCACGTACCGAGCAACAAGGTCATAGATGGAACATATGGAATTCAGGTTCGATGGACAGCGAACATGGTTCAAGACAACTCTCCATTATACATTAGTGTTAAGTATAGTCCAATCCACATGAAAGCATTGGATTAGCCTAGATGTAGCTGTAGCTATAGTTACACAGAGAATTTTTTTTTTCTGAGAGGGCGTGATGTATGTTGCCCTCAAAACCTCACCTCCACCCCCTCACCAACACTCCTGCAGAGAGAGAGATAGGTAAACATGTTTACAATCTTCTTACCTCATCTACATTCAAACACACTCTGCACATTCATTGATTTCATTCCCTTTGCTGGTCTGTAACACGGGGGACAGATGCTCTACACAGCCACCAAATCCCTCCCCTAGGTTTACTCCACCAAAACACACACACACACACCCCAACCATGTAATAGGTTCTTTATGGAATCCTTTGCTTGTGCATCTCTTCCAAAAAAAAATTAGGCGCTGTACTTATCTTGTCATCCCGTCTTCTGCGAGCATCTCCTAAAAGTACCCTGGAGTAGAAAAGAAACATACGCTTGCAATTGACAGCTCTGCAATTTCCAGAACCACATCAAACCTGGCCAAGCTGGCAAAGAGGCCCGCTTGCGCATGACTGTTGATGTGCTGAAGACTGGCAGGGAGGGGCAAGAGGATGGATGGATGGATGGATGAATGGATGCAGTTGGGATGGCTGGTTGCGATATTGTATGGGATAGAAAAAGTTAGGTTCGAGCAATGCTCACAAGGTGTCATTAATGATCGTAAACAGAAACGTTATAACCATTCCATCCCAACCAAAAACACTAAACGTACAGTTCTGCAGGAATCTACGGTCTGGGCTAGCAAGGAATCAGCCCAGCCTTGCTTCTTCATATCATTCTGTTTGTTTTTTGTAAGATAATCTGATGTTGATGCCAAAACTAAATCTTTACCTTGATCTCTTTTTAAGAAAGTCCGTGTGGGGCGGGTTCGACTCTGCTAGCCCATTTAAACCAGCCGTCCTTGAGTGGATGGATTGATGGAAAGAAAGAGGAATGGATGCTCTCACTATGCCATGCTGAAAGGCGGCTTGATCCCACCTCAGATTTGATTTAGCAGTTTATCATGCATGTGCTATCTCGGTGGTTTTATGATGGCACCTGTGTCAACACCACTGACTGACTAAGCTGTGTGTGTGTGTTGAGGGTAGTTTATTCATCATACTCAGTCTGTTCGGTTTTTACGTGCTTCAAGGGCCAGTGGTATAGGTCACATCTGGCAGGGCGGCTCTGTCGTTCCCCAGCACCCCCATGCCACTATTACAGTCTTCCAAACATCACACACACGAATACCAGTACCCAAAAAGCAAACACTCTGTATGTGTTCCCGGTCCCCCTTTATTCTCAGGGGGCACCATCAGCAAGACTGACTAAATGTTGTGTCAGCAACATAATCCATGTGAGCATTGTGTTATGTGTGTGTCACTGTGTGTGACTCCATGTTAATGTTTGCTGTCCAAATTCTATCTCGCTAATTCACTCATGCCCATTAACCTTGGCCTGTTTGGCCACAGGGGATGAAAGCAGAGGAGTGTGTGTGTGCATGTGCGTGCGTGTGTGTGTGTGTGTGTGTGTGTGTGTGTGTTTGTAGTTAATTATCCACCCCACAGACATATGGAACATAAACATTGGTGATTACTTCACCGGTCTCAGAAAGCATTTGCGCCATTTTATCGCCGCATCTCTGTTATGCTAATGCCGCTTTCTGTAGCACTTTGTACTTTGTATCACTCGTTAATACACCTTTTGCTCTCATACCTCCAGGGTGCAATTTAAATCGGATACCATTCCCGTGGTTAAAAAATGACCTCACTTGTAAAACTGAAATTGACCCTTTTCTGTTCATTTGCGTTGTTATATGATAGCACTTAAGATGTCTCTTATCATTAAATTTCAGAAAACAAAGCAAACACTATAACTTAACATGTATTGATCCCTAAGGTAATTCTTGAGTCTCAAAGGAAATTCTTATTATACATTATATTACTAAGCTATCTTGATATAACATCATGGAGGGCCAATATGATTGAGTTTAGGTATCGGTAATGGTGTGTCTTGTAGTGAAGAGAAAGCCAAAGAAGAAGCATGCTGCCTATTCTTATGCTGATGCATGCACCACAGCAGTCATTAAAGACTCAGTGGCAGCCCCAGCACTAAACCCATTAAAGCAGTTACCATGCTGGAGCTAGGGAACTAAACCCACTTTATCATGTGAACTCTCTACCCATGCCATTCCCACAAACCCTGACTGCAAAGACAGGTTACATGCATCCGGAAGTGAGTTGAGCAAGTTACTAACCTGATTACTGTCTGAAGGGGAAAACAGCAACAACAAATAAAACAAACAGCGTCATGGGTCAAAGTGCCCCAACTGTGAACACAATGTTTGATAGTGTTCGTAATCTCTTTGGTATGTGGGTAAGATAAAAGTGATGAAGTGTGGGCCAACATTGGGCTGCCAATAATTTGCTTTCTGGATTACTAGCTAGCTAGTTTCTCTTTGAAGAGTAAACTATTTGTCTATCAGGCGAAGATGCATGTTAGCTTTGTTTCCTTCTGAAATGGCTTTTCCAGTTTTTCCAATACAATTTAATGATATGTGGGGATTTTGGTAAACTAGCTAGCTTGCAAACTAAGCTAAGAACTAAGTATTTAAATGTTCATATACGGTCACCTAATGTGAATTTCAGGACATAGGAACTGCTCGCTAACATCAGGTCTGCCAACAATCTTTTTTAACAAGTCCTACTTGCGGCCTGTAAAGCAAACTAAGCAAATTCCTCAGAGATGGAAGCTTGTAGCCATCACGCCACCAAGTAAATGTAATCCTGTGAGGACAAAGCAGTAAAATAGTCCTTACAAGAGTTAGCCTTTAACGTTGGAATTAGCACTTAGCTGCCGTGAATCCACTTAAGGTTTCTTATTTCACAGGCGGCTCCCTTCACTTTTTACATCCGCTCATAAATTCGAGTGTTTACGTAAATCCTGGCCGTGGTTGTTTTTCTGTCTACTTTAAAAAGGTGGGAAGAGAAGGAGAGACCGTCTGTGTGAGACCGAAAAAGAGAAAGGAAGACGATGGGATATGAATGCTTGGGATAGTCTCACAAAGCTTTATTTGTTTTGCTCAGGGTTTACAAGCTCAGAGTTCCTTCTTTTTTGTCATTTTAGCCGTCCACCAGCCACCTCCACTGTCTTGTAAAGTTTGTCCCGACTACTGGTAAACAACTGTGACAGGAAACCGAGTGAGAACAGAACTATAAGAATAGCCCTTATATAGATAGATATATATATATTTAGCAATATCTATAGTTAACAATTGCATGTCCTTGTCTTCACACACATTGTATTCCCAGCAGCAGTGGAGCATTATAAATCCAGACCTGCTCTGAGATTAAGCACTGACTAGTGAAGTTCAGACTCACTTGATCTCTGCACAGATACACTCATCCATAGGCTAAATTCTCAGATTTGCTATCTTAATCTCTTGCAAGCGATAGTTCTCCTTTTAGAGCACAAACATAAAGGCTTGTAGTGTCTCCAGCTGTGACCCCAGTGTGTCCCCTAGTGTTCAGCGCCTGAACAAAATGGAAGAGGAAAAAAAAAGAATGGGGTGATAACATGCAATTACTGCCCAGAGAGAGAAAAATGAGGCAAAAAGAGTGTGAGGGAGAGAGAGAGAGAGAGGCATAGATTGATCTGGTGCAGAGGAAAGACGTATTAGAGGAGTGCTCTTATCTTAACAGCTTTCCCTTTGACACAGCAGGCAGTTGGCCTTTTCTTTTTGATTGCCAGCAGTCACTATAGAGCGGTCAGTGGGGATTTCTAGCTGTATACCTTGGACATTAATGTAAATCCATTCCATTTGTGTCATGGTGCATTTGAGTGTCTGAAAGAGACACTAAAAACCTTGACATGAAACAATTCAACCACAGCATACCACCAAGTCAAGCACTCTGTCACGGTTTCCTTCTTTCTAAGCAGTTAATGTAGCGTGAATAGAGGTAAAAGGAGACCCAGGATGCCAAGTCCCCTTATGAAGCTTTATGTTTTAAAACGTTTTTACTGAAAATGACTTTGGAAGCATGAATAAGAAGCACAACAAGCAGGAACTTCGTCACAGGCCGAAAGGGTTAATACCATAACTGTAATGTCCTGATGTTTCAAGCCCAACTTTCAGCAGGGCACTAAATGTCAACTCACTTTAGACTCAAACTCCGGCACCAGCCATTTGCTTTAGAGGAGGAAAAAACACAGCTAAAGTGGGGCAGTGAGCTGATGGTCTGGTGCGACCATAGGAGCTAAAGGCCCATCGAAGTGACACACAGAGGAACTACTCTTGCACATCCACTTAAGCTGCCTGAGACTGCTCATAACATCAACTAACGTACTGAGTTTCTCTCTCTCTCTCTCAGCCTCTGTCCATTCGTCTGTTTCCTTTACTGTAACATTTCATCAGTGTCAGCTTGAGGTGGAATTGTATTTTAGTTGTTTTGCTCTGGCGTCTTTGGTAGGCTAGTTATGCGTTAGAAGCTGTACTGTTTTAAGAAATACAATATACCATCTTTAATTCTTATCCTATGGTGTAATCACACTGTATATTCGAGTCACCTTGTCACCACAGCTTATGATTTAATTGTTCGCACGTAAAGACAAGCAGTACTAAGTGCGATAAAAGGATATTCAATGAATAAAAGACTTGGGATGAGAACAGGATAGTCTTTATAAATATAGCAGCAGTTCTCAGGTACAAATCTACACTATTCACTAAATTGAGACCGGGCATATGGAGGCCAGGGTGATCAAGTTTTTTTTGTCTCAACTTTGGGAGATATGGCATAATGTGCTCCGCTCACTTATTAGATATTATACTATACACTCAGCTCTGGTTATAAAGCCTAGGGTTGTGGTAGAATAATGAAGAAATATCATACAGGCATGAATCATACACAGCCTGACCAAAATGACCTTCATGTGCTACATTGTCATATAAGATATGTAAGGAATTAAATTCCCTACATATTAATTAATCTGATTAATTCAATTGGCTCAACAGGGGATTATTTGTCCTGTTAATCAGATACAGATACTTCACAATTAATACATGTTAGACAATAACTGTTGCAGATTTCTGTTTTATTTCTTGTACCATTTCTTTTGACGTTCTTTTGATAGCACTTTAGCACTTTAAATGTGCTTTAAAAATCAATAACGTTTAAGAAAACAGGGTCAAATCATACACTGTACTGTATGTCTGCCGTTAGAGTGTGTTGGTTTACTGTACAGTATATTCCACTTTTCGGTCAGTCTAGACAGTCTGGTCAGAATTTTTCATTTCCACTTTCGAAAGTTCTTTGCACCGCTGGATCTCCTCCACCTTGAGAAGAACCACAGAGCTGCCATGCTATTAGGAGTGGCAGTAATATGGTGTTAGTAGTGATGCTGTCAGCTCTATATTACTGTACACCAAGACTGTATTTCTGTACTCGTGTCACGACTCATGTGCTTTGTTAAAATATACTGTGTTAATCTGGCAGCTGTGATGTAAACCTAACGCGATGATGTGAGGTATGTGTGAACTACAGTGACAACCCGCAGTGGCAGAAAACTGGGCCTCTAGAGGTGTTTGAGTAAATGTTATGACTTGCAGATATAAAAAAAAAGTCTGTAAGCGTGTATGTAGAAGGCTTTAATTTTCTTCTCTCATATGTTAGACAGTCTTGTAATGATGTGGGGGGTGTTTGGGGGCACCTCTTTGGAGCGCAATCTAACTGCCATGTTTACTTTACAGCTCCCAGAGTCCCATGTTGCTGATTGAAGCCTTTCACTAATCGCTCTGTGCATGCACACAGATATATACACTTACACACAGTCTGCCCCAGATGATTCGCTAGAAAGAATGAAAGTCTATAATGAGCCATAATGGTTTCCCTTCTCATAAAATCTGTTTTGCTGGAATTGTTTTTTCTTTGGATTCAGAAATTCAATCTCATATGAAAGTATAAACCATTTCCTTTTTTCTTTTTTTTTTTTCAACTACACTCCACGCCCATTTCACCCCAAGGCCCGGACTTGCATGGTGGCCCGTCATCCGTAGACCGTAAACAGTGCGGTCGTGGAGCTAAACAATACGGACCACCACGTATTTCCGCCGTTGTATACCATCACCTCGGTTCTTTTTGTTTTGCGTGAACAAAACAGCAATAAAATGAATCTTTTCTCTTTTTTCTTTAACCTCGCCTCCCTCCCCATCCCCATTCCCTCAATTATTCCCCTTATTAATTTTTCAGGTCCAGAATGCTCGAGAAACTTCACCTCTAAGAGCGGGTTTATCAAGTCACCTGGTTTCCCTGAGAAGTATCCCAATAACCTGGACTGCACATTTATGATCTTCGCCCCAAAAATGTCTGAAATTATCCTGGATTTTGAGAACTTTGAGCTGGAGCCTGACACACAGCCCACAGCTGGGGTCTTCTGCCGCTACGACCGCCTGGAGATCTGGGATGGTTTCCCTGGAGGTAGGAAACTCTATAATTTAAGTTTGGTCCGAGCAGCTTGAATGGTATGAAGCAGAAATGCTCAAATAACATAATATCTGTGATAATCAAATAATGTCACAATCTGAGACACAACCTCACACTCTTTGCCTTACTTTGAGCAACTCTTTGCCCTAGTTGGTGTCCCTGCCCATAATACAGCCTCTCTGTCCTTTGGTTAGGGTTTTTTAGCTGGAGCCGACAAACACAACAGAGCTATTGTAGCAGCTCTCTCCAGCATTGGGCTAGAGGTCGGCAGGGGGACCTTGTCCTTGCAAATATTCACGTTTTATCAGTGTGAGTAGATACTATCGCTGCTGAACAATGCACTGTGATTGATCTCTGGGGAGAATGGAAGGAAACTCTGGCCTTAAACTGATGACGCAAAGCAAAGGCCATCCAAGCTGGGCTCCAGATCATGTCGCACACACACAAACACTACTTTCGCACACACATATAGGTCATATTTAACTTCTCAGACAGTCTAGGATCATTTTCCCCCTGTGGATACATTTATTTTGAGAACAGATGCAGGATCCTTGACGTGTACCCTGCATCTAAGGCACTTGATGAATATAGGCCATTTTCTTTAGCTGTAATGGAGTCAGTAGAGTGACTGCTAGGCTGCTTGAGTGCACATAAGCAAGGCATCACGTAATGATCTGTGTGTGTGTGTGTGTGTGTGTGTGTGTGTGTGTGTGTGTGTGTGTGTGTGTGTGTGTGTGTGTGTGTGT
>JAQQZR010000033.1:22753647-22783012 GCA_030068235.1 Notoglanidium macrostoma | reverse complement strand
CGGGTGTGTGTGTGTGTGTGTGTGTGTGTGTGTGTGTGTGTGTGTGTGTGTGTGTGTGTGTGTGCATGCACTGCGAATGCTGGTTTAGCTGCATAGTTAGGCAATGCGAAAATGTCCCCACGCTGCATTCATGTATGTGTGTGCGCACGCACATGTGTCTGGGCAATTAACTGTAGTGTTAATTAGTGATAATAAGTACATCATCGTGCATATGTATGCAGACTAGTAAATTAGCCTCATCTCTCAGCTCATTCTTCTTCTTTCCCCTCTTCCTTGGGTCTCTGAGCGTCTGGACAGTGCCCCTTCGGGGTCAGGGGTTGAACTCTGACTGACCTTTTTTGTCCCTAGCCACCAAGCCGGCATGCCTCTGGTCGATTGCCCCACAACAACACAAACAGAGTGAGATGCCCACTGTCTGGGTTGCAGGGCAATCAGAGTGATATATGGTCCTTTCCCTTGCTCCCCATTCCAGAAGCACAAGCCTAAACAAACAGGTTTAATGTTTGCCAGATCCATAATGTGCCAAGAGGGGAACTTTTCCGACCAGGTGCAATCGTTCTTCATGTTCTCCATAACTTCTCTTCCTCCTCCAAGCTTAAACTTGAATGTTTTATGAACAACATTGTATGTGTAAATGTAATACACTCCTACAGTGCATCCATTAATACCTTTTTTCTGCATAGTGAAGGAGAGACAGAGTTTATGTGTTATTCTGGTCACCAGAGATGGAAAGTGCTGCATGCGTGAGTGGCCCGGCCGCTAGAGGACGGCTGTGCTTTGAGATTGCAAGGGATGTATACTTTATTAGGAACTCATCTCTAACATTCCTTTCTCTGTCTCTATCACCTTCAGACTTTGACTGCTTGGAGCCTTTGGGTGTAGAGTCCGGCGACATTGCCCCAGAGCAGATTGAGGCCTCGTCGGAGTACAATCCCAGCTGGTCTGCGCAGCGTTCCAGACTCAATAACTTTGAAAACGGCTGGACGCCAATCGAAGACTCCAACAAAGAGTGGATTCAGGTAGCTCAGGATAACCACTTATACAGTAACCAACATTCCTGCTTTGATTAAGCAAAATTGAAAGCATTTCTCCTTGACAAAATGTCTGCCAGTGCTTTTTATGATTTTTGTATGCCTTTTATGTTATACAATATCAAGTAGATTGTAGACCTTCAAATCTTCACATTTTTAGTGTTTGAAGTATTTCTGTACTAAACCTATACCAGATTTAAAGCTTTGTCACAGCTGTGTCATTCCACATTGAAGACCATTTTTGTTAGACTAGCTTTTTGTTGACTGCAAATCCTTAAACATGCTGTATCCTTGAAGGCCACATGATGATCCCCAGGCTCTACATTTCTATAACCACAACAGTGTGTATGTGACACACACCATCTGCTTTGGTCTGAACTCAGTATGGATTCGATCTAGAACAGGATGCTAGGATGTATCTTCTCTCATCCATGCCAAACTTTTTCCAAAATACGTTTTTAGATGAAAATGTTCAGGAAGGGATCATTGTGTGATTTTTTTTTTTTTACTGCAAGTTTTAGTTTTGCTATAACTTATGGTCCACAGGCATTGTCAAAACCTACACTTATTTATTTTACAATCTTCACTTCTCTGGAAAGTTTTAGGCCTCATTCCTCAGGGGTCTAATATTAGAGTCGGCCCTCAGTCAAATATTTGTTGGGGGAGGTCTACAAACAGTCCATAAAAGATCTTTTCCTTATTGCTTTCAAAATATTGTCCTGGAGGCCCTATGTTCTAACGTGCAGACTAATTGAATCAATAGAAGGAGCTCTTGGTCGAGCAGGGAGGAGGAACCATGGTGTTTAAGGCTGCTTTTGATTCAGGAAGAGGCTCTCAAGTGCTTCCTATGAGGCAGAAGTTTTGTCCTGAGGCCACCATGTTAAGAAGGGGAATTCCTTCATGTGATTTAGGGAGCGAGAGAAAAAGAAAGAGAGAGAGCCTCTAGGGTGCAATGTGAAGGCCAGACAAGAAGAGGACTGTCTGCAGTCCTTCTGTTCCCGTCTCTTCTCTCTTTCCTATCACTAGCTGTCCATCTTCCAGGTTCTTCCCCTATTAAAAATGTCTGCCTTGAAAGACTCCTCAGCCTTGTGGTTTATTGGATCCTTTCAATATGGCATTGATTGGGTCTTCAGTCTTGCAAAATGGACTACACTTTAGACTACTGTTCCACTAAGATGTCGTCTGAAAGACAATCCATAAATGGCTCTGCTTTGTTTTAAAGACCACAACTAAAGGCTCTAAATATCGGTCCGATTACAGTGCGCATTTGTGGCTGGATTGCAAAAAACTTGGCTTTCAAACCTATAGCCACTAAGATATGGAATGTATCTTACTGCAGAAGAGATCTGAAATGTCAAACTATTTATTCTGTACATTGGCTGTAAATGGGTTCCATTAAAGCATGGCTGTGTGAGAAAAATAGGGGCGAAAAAACTGGTTGCCTCTTTCAATCAGCATCTCGGTTCCACAACGTTTCACACTTGCCATTTCATATTTTATCTAGTGTAATTAAGCGGCCCTCTCTACTTACTGGAACTTGTTTAGTCATTTCAGATTTTAATGAAATTCTAAACGGACTGTCTCCCGCCGAGTACGAGAGGCAAAATCCAGCAGCCGCTTCAAATCCTCTGAAGAGTATTGATTAGAGGGGGTACTTTTTGGCAGGAAAATTTCAGGAAAATCAAACGTATTCTGTTTCAAGCCCTGATCTGATATTCCCATGCTACTCCCTCTTGGCCAATCAGATGTCAAAGTTTAACCCCGTGCATCTGTTTCCAAGGGAACAAAGCTGGAGGACTGCTGAGAATGAGTGAGGTTGAGTGATTTATAATTTAAAGAAATCCCCCTTTCTCTTTCTCTCTTTCTGTCTCTTTTCGCCCTGCACTCAAGAAGTGGTTTAATTATAAGCCTTATTAAGAGAGACGAATTCTTCATTATGCCTTCATTAAGCTTGCTGGTGAGCATAACAACAATCTCTCGCCCTCTAATGGTGCAATCCACTCAGCATGCACAAATCACCCACTCCTGCCTGCTTCACCTCTCCTCACTTATATCAGCAGTACGTTGTTTATTTCATTAATTCTCCCCAATGCAATTTGCAGCATATTCTTATATTATTCATGGAAGTCAGATTGGGATTTTTGCATCCATGTTTCTTTCACTATGTGCAAATTTTGAGCTTCATTGAAAGCCTACTTCCATCAAACTGAGGTGGGTTTTTTTGTTGTTGTTTTAGCATACTGGACACCAAAAACATAGACTTCAAGAAAGGTTTCCAGGCATTTCTCTACCAAAAGGGCTGCATTTCTGGTTTTAATAGGAAGTTTTTGCTAAAGCGTGACCGAGGCCGAGGAGACACCTGCATCTGTGTAGCACATTAAGATTTTCCAAAGGGAAAGTTTCTTTTTAAGAGACTTTGACACATTACATCCCAAAAACCAAAGAATCGTTTTACAAAGCTCCGGGAAAGACAATTTCCTCTCCCTCGAGAATGCCGACTAATGAGAAATTGGTTTTGTCAAGCAGCAAATATTCCTGCAAAAGCAGTCTGAGATCTTAAGTCTGACTAGTTCACTCCGACAGTCGCCATTGATCAAAACGGAAGCATGAATAATGCATTTTATCTGGGAAAAAGTCAACTGTCAATACTTGAAAGCTTCTCCAGTGCCTAGCTCCTAATGGCACGACGGAGGTTTCCCAGAGTGAATAGCTTGTTTTTTTCCATTAATCAAAACCTTTTAACAATCCCTGTCCATAACTCCATATTAGCATATATAAGCTAGCCTTTTGAATACGCAGCACTTCATTTATGTAGATGACACCCTGCTGTTGTCATGAGTGATTTGATCAAAAGAGAAGTCAAAAGCCATATTCGTCATGAAATCCCACAGGCTAATTAAAGGGTACAACTACTGGTATAAACGAATGAGCAGTTGTATTACTGTCTGTCCTTTAATCATCTGTTAGATGTTATAAAATAAATAAACAATATAATATTCAAGACAATAATCCATATATAAAGGCATAAAACCATATGTTCTAGGAAAACAACCCTACAGAAATGTACCTTTAATGTAACTGCTGTGTGAAAATGAAAAGATGTATCTTTTTATTTTTTTTATATATAGACATCATCCTAAGACCCTAATCCTGTCCAAGTAAAGCTAAAGAGACTTTTCAAAGCCCTATTGGAGAATGTTTGGTTATCAGAAACAGATCAGAAAGTGGGTAGCACACTGAAAAGAATCGAGGCCCGTGTCGACATAGGCTTCTCATATTCTCCTTATGTTGATCGCTAACCAGGGCGCAGTTATCAGCAGGAAGCCAGCATTGCTTGATTGATGGAACTGAGGAGAGAAAGTGCCAGGTTCAGAGATGGAAACGATGACTGAGTGACCCTTCTACCCAGCCATTATGCCATCATCCTGAGTCCCAGACTTATTTTGCTTAAAAAAATACGGACCAAGATTCCAGAAAAGGCCACTGAAACAGGCACTAATTACAGACTTCCCTCGAAGAAAACATTCCGCGCAGGCCGTTGAGCACTCGTTTATTTCAAAACGGCTGGAGAGAGAGGGAGGGTGCGGAGTGTGAGCCGGTGTAACGATCCCAGTCGACCGTATCCTGTTTTTCTTTCCTTCTGTCCAAATGTGCTTCCAGTTAGCTGCAGTCAGCCGAGCTGCTATGTCCATTCTCCATTGTTTTGCTTAGCTTTTTCACTCATCAATTAAAGCTGCTTCTATTTTGAGCCAGGAGCTGTCCTCTTGCCAGCTCATGAGTAATTACACAATGTGCTTGTAATTAACATAAGAATCTCTGATGACGAAGCCTGTGGAGCTGGTGTCAGACTGAGTCACCCTGCTAGCACCACACCTGTGCTAGTCACATTCTGTTACTCTTACAGAGGTAGTAAATGTGGCATTGTAGTGGTTACTTATCATATCGGTAACAAATTAACAAGTGACACTTTACAATAAGGGTTCTTAATAACCCAGTAACTATGCAAGAGCAAATCATGAACAAATATAGTAACCATCTGAAATGAATAATGAATTATTTACTACTTGACTATAGGGGTGCAAATACTATTAACTAGTAGTGAAGGGTTCGTATTAACAATTTGGCATACTTGCTTAGGTTTCGGTAGCTAGCTTTAGTGCCTAAAACTCTTTAATAGGACATGTATTGTTTGTAAGCCAATACCTCTTGGGACTAAAACCAAAGCATAGGAAATATATCAGGAAAATAATAATAATAATAATAATAAAAAATAACAATGAATAAGTAAATCTCTAATGGAGTGATGTGTTCACAATAGAGATCGTAACAGGAGCAGATTTAACTGTTATCATTGCATTATAGTCGAAGGAAACAGGGAGTCATTCTATCAAATTAGAGGTTGGAGTTTTTTTAGCATCAAGATGACAGGTTTACGATCCAGATGGGAGTAGATGTCTGTTTATAATACCAATAATATCAATAATACAAGAAGTATCACGCTGTTAATACCAAGATCTGCCAGGCTGCTCAGTTGTTCATCAATTGTGCTTGGGTACTGAAGCAAATAAGATCTGAGCACTAACCATGTAATAGTGTTCAGTGAGGCAAAGACGTTACTGAGAAAAGAAATGCCTAATATTAACCGATGGCTTCATATTTCCTCTAATCACGAGGGATAACAAATCGGAAAACCTCCCAGTGTGAATACCGCCCATTGAAACACACTTCTCGGCAAAGTGAAGATCATTTTTATTAGTATTATTTCTCCTTCTCATGCCACAAATGTGCATAATCTCTAGCCTGTTAACGGGAATCTTATCATTCCTCATTGTGTCAGAAGTAGATGATTATCTCACAGGAAAATATGTATAATTTAATGCCATTAAAAAGAGGCACGAGGGTGCTAAAAATAACACAGGCTAATTCCGGCAGGTAGATCCTGTGATGGATGGAATTGCCTGTTGGTCTTTCAGTGCGCACTAATACAATTTTCATGAAAATGCGAATTAATTATACCTGTAGTTAATGGAATTTTAGAGCAGTCTGTCTTGACAGCCAGGTGGTAACGGCTGAAGCGAGAAAAGGAGAAGCATGGCTTGATGGATGAACCGATCTTTGCCCCATGGTAGCTGCCAGGCTAGGTTTGTATTTGCTTTGCTGAAGCATTTTGGTGCCCTGCCCTTCAATTCTTCTCCACTAACAGCTCTTGTCTGACCCCTGCCAGATGGTATTGTATATCAGACACACAGAACAATCTGTGATTATCCTGATCGACTATGCTGAGGTTTTTCTTTTTTTTCTATTGTGTTAGTGGAAAAAAATGCAAATAAGGAGAAACTAATAGAAAATCACAGTATAATTCACAATGTAATTATGCATTCAGATTACATTCACACACGCTGCTGGTTTTCCTGTACATCATTTTCAGTGAATGAAGCTCCCTCCCACAAGCCCTATTAGCAGAGAAATTATAGTTGGAATCAACTTTTGAAGCACCATGGCCCTTTAAATTCCCCAGATTAAACCACCATGGCAGACGTGACCTGCTAGACCAGAAAGACTGTGCCTAATGCCTCACACTCACCATGGAGAAGGAGTAATGAGTGTGTGGTGGGGTCATGACGAAAGTTTAATAAGTATAAGACAGGGTTAAAGGAGGATTACAGCATATTCATCTTATCCACTACCACCAGAGTAGTCTAATCAAACACGGATGGACACACCCCACTCCTCACACTCCCCCAATGTGGTGAAAACACACTCTCCTTGTTAATCTAATTGCACACTAGGCTTAACTGGCAGCCTACAAAGCAAACCCGGGCTAATTCTGTTCCCACTTTCTGCCTTTTATTTAGCAGTGTAATGACTGAAGTCTCTGTTATTCTGCTTGTGGAAGCTTTTAAGCACTTTTTCTGTGCCAGATCTAGTCCTTACATCTTAGATGATATACTTAGGATTGGAAAATGAACTTCTGATCCAAGATTCTGTATCAGCCATGTAAAGCTAGTTTTCTAGACACAAATTAATCCTGATTTAGCTTTGACATACATTACACATTCACTGGGAATTCTCCGGTGCAAGTCAATATTTTGGTCTAAGAATAATGGTGCTGACCTTAGATAGCTTTTCCAGCTACCTAATTGTATTCATTTGGATATGAAAGGATATGAACTTATCCACAATCAAGCATTTTTATATTTAGAAGATGACGTATATATACCCTGTGGCAAAATGACATTTCTAGCTGATTAGATTGTGAGAAGTTGCCTGTGGCCATGTGTGCCCTCTTATTAGATAATTAATGAGCAACAAGGATTTTTTTTCTCACAGAACAGTCATGGAAATGCTGTGAATCTAAGTAATAAACACATTTGGGGCTTCAGTCTTATAGGAGACATGGCATGCTTATTTTTTTATTTGAGCTGAACGTCTTGTGTTCTGGGTTTAATTAAAGGGTGTGTGATTATAATATGACACTCATAACGTAGATTGTGTTAGCCTGTCTGCCGTTTCGTAAGCGTCTTGCTTAAGTCCCTCATATCTGGCGAAAGAGAATAGAACATGATGAAAGTAGAAAATACTGTAGGTGCGTATTGACCCAAACTGCACAATTCTCAGTGGACTTCAGGGGTCCGACGAGCACACAATGGTTACAGCTGCTTGCAATTCTGAGTCCTGTCCATAAATCCATTCTGTTCTACAAAACACACTTTCACCAATGACTGATGTTTTTACTCAACGGCACTCGGGAATGTTTGACCTGACGTTTCCCAGGCTGTAGACCGAGAGTGCATGTCCAGTTATAGAGACATACTAGTCTGGTCATGGTGTTCTCTGTGAAAAAGTCAGGGTCAGGGAAATGCGCAAATGCATGCTCCTTTCCTTTTAAGGTACTGTGGTAGTCTTTTGGAAAGCTTCCTGTACATTCATGCCAACATCTGGAAGGTTGTGTGTTAGTTAATTAAGGCTGTGCTAATGGTGCTGTCTGTACAGTCATGGAACACTATGTAATGTTGGGAAATCTGATGCAGATTTTGTTCTTGTTCCTCCTACTCCAGCCATTTCTCTTAAAACCCATATATATATTTTGGTGAAGAAATATTATAGATATACAGATATGATGGATTAACACCAGGTGCATTCATCCTCCAGTGCATGTTCAAAACACACGTCTGATCTCATCAGAATCTTTGGCGCTAGCCAAAAGTGATAACATGAAGCACCAATGTGAAACAAAGCATTACCACTTCCAATGAATGTGTCGAATTTAGTATGAACTAATTCTCGCTGGTTAAGCATAAAAATGAATCACTAGTTATGTTCACCGCTTATCTGGTCCTTTGGAAGCAAGCTGAACCTTCACAAATTTTACTTGAATACCCCTGCATAGCTGAATGGTCTTGCCTAGATTGAATCATTTCTAAAAGGAAAATTAGGATAAAGTTGTGTCCTAACTGGAATCTCAAGGCCACACATACTACTTTCCAGGAAGACATCTATTCAAATAGACAACTCACAATTCACTTTGGTATTTCCATGTGTTTGTTTCCAGTCTCATTAAACATAAATACCCTAAACCAGATGATTATATTCACTCTAAGTTTATGCAGTAGAAGAAATATGTGATTTTTTTTTTTTTGCAAGCTGGTTGTGCTCTGAGACAGCAGCAATGGCAGATCTAGTTTGATTTCTTTAAATTTATATTATACCCTCTGAAATGAGGCATAAAGAAGCAAACTAGACGGTTGGTGTGCAATTCCATCTGTTTTTGTTCTTAGGTAGGATGTCTTGGAAGTTACAGTAGAATGAGTGTTTAATATGAAATGAAAACCATGTCAAGAAAAACAGCCAGCAATGTTCTGCCTGAACCCAGCCAGCATTTTAATGTGCTGTTACCATGGCTGCCGTGTGGAGACTACAGCACTTCCACAGCTCCATGAGCCTGATGTTTAAAACTGGTTTTGAAAAGTACTGGAATCGTTTGCTGCTAGATTTGAATTTAAAAATGGGATTATTTTAACAGTTAGCATCTCTTAGCTGGCTAATACAGATTATAGTGAGTGGTATTCACACTTTTAGACTACTTTGTGAAGTAGTGTGTCACAAAATGTACTTAAAATACATTTGAAGTCCAAGCTAGAAATAATCAGAGGTTAGCAATCTGGTAGCCAGAAATGTTTAGCCTCAGGCCCAGTGTGTTAGACTGATTAGCTAGCTAATTGCTAGCCAGCTAATTGCTAGAATTGGTCATGAAAATCCTGTTGTAGCATATTGTGACAGGTTAATTCTCAAGCTACTAAGAATTTAACGGTAAATTGTGACTTATTCTGAAATATACCTTTAAATGCAGTCTAGTTTACTAGCTACTAGCTTTTAGGGATGACAAAAGGATATGGGGGCTTTATTAGATTGTGTTTTCATGTAAATACTTAGATTGAATGAAGTTACAGTTTTAGAGATGTTCCTAGGCCACTTTTAGTGGATTCTTTATTAGTTTCTTGAGCATAAAAACAACACTATTGTGTGCTACAGCCAGGCTGACAAAATGTTTACCTGCAGTCTAGCAGGTCCTTAAATAGCCTCTAGTCCAGTTCTTTTCCACGTTTCCAGTGTCACTGAGTCACATTAAATACACATTTATTTTCAGATTGTCAGTCACCGTATATCCTGCTTTAGCACAGTACAGTATTTTGTTAATAATGGTTGCTCTTGTGGTGTGTGGGTATTTGGGTTATGTGTTCTGTGACTTATAATGCCACATGCTAGCCATTAACAATTAACCTAAGCCTTACTACAAGCATATATTTAATAAAGAAATCTCTCTCACACTGCTTTTGCTCTTTTTACCCCATTTGGTCCATGTACAGTTAATTCTATATGTGACTTTATTGTCAATAATGTTATTGAGGTTCAGGCAAATCACCATTCAGTCAAGAAGGAAGTTTAATCCCAGCCATCAGCCAGAGCCAAGAGTGCAAACTGCAAAATCAATCCCTTTTATAAGCAGTGGGTAAGAGGGTCATGTACAGTCTAGCCCATCTGTGCCGGCAGGGAGCGAGACAGAACAGGGAAGACGGGATGTGTTTTTCACGGATATAATCGTATGTACGGTAATATCATAAAGCACATACACAGCGAGAGCCTGTCTGTATCAGTAGTTTAACAGACGCACTCCTGCTTGGTCTGTCTTAAATCTGAGAAACTGCAAAGTCTGCAAAACTAGACGTTTGCTAATAACAAACACGCACATACACACACTCAGACTCTTCCTGTACATTAAGTCTCTGTCAGTAACCCGTAGTCTCTCTCTCTCTCTCTCTCTCTCTCTCTCTCTCTTCACTGGTATCCCTTCATAATGATAACCGAGCTCATGATTCATTTATAAAGCATTCATCTTTTCGTACAGCACAAATCTGCAAAAATCTCTTCCCTCTTATGCATTTTTACTGCTTTAGTCACTTATCCAGACAAGTCCCATATTTCCAAGTTATCCAATAAGCTCCTGTGTCTTATCGCAGGAAATTAAATCGTCACCACCGCCACCCTTTATTAAACTTAGCTTCATTAAATCAATCATACCTTCTAGGTCCCTGATGTGGTTATGAAAGCGTCACACATTAGGCAGTAGTCTTCTTCTACACTATCATGCTGTTAACTGTACGGCTCGCTCATTCTTTACTCAGGTTGACCTGGGTTTCCTGCGCTTCGTCTCGGCCATCGGGACTCAGGGAGCCATCTCTCGGGAGACCAATAAAAAGTACTTCGTGAAATCGTACAAGGTGGACGTGAGCTCCAATGGGGAAGACTGGATCACACTGAAGGAAGGCTCCAAACAGAAGGTATGAGCTCTTGAGCTCTTATTGAAGCTGAATTTATGTTATAGATTATCGTATACCTCTGAATTCCTGATTATGATTGGTCAGAAAGTGTTGATTAATTCTTAAATAATGGCAGCTTTGACTGCAGTTCCAGCAAAATTTAAATTAATGCTCACTTTTTGATACATTAGAAGGAGTCTCCAGTGTCATGGCTTTATGCAAGTAAGACCTTTATGGCTTCAGGACGAAAGGCTTTGCTGTTTCCCTGTAACATGACAAGCTGTGTTTTTTCTCTTATTAACTTTAAAACAGGACCATGAACAAATGACTGTTTATAGCTGCTATAACATAAGTGATAACAGGAGTGAAACACAATGTTAAACATAGCTAGAAACAGATAAAAGGTGCAGTGAGTTGTTTTAAGTAAAAAAAAAGTATTATTAATAATTGCTGATGTAAGAGGAATAAAACACTAGCTGTTATGAACATGCTTCAGGGAGGTAACAGTATGATACATATTGGCCACATCACACCACCCTGTCATTAATTATCTTCCAATAACAAATAAATTCTCATTCATTTCTATTCCCTAAATCCTTGCTGTAGCAGGAAATTAGATATTGGAGGATATTATCCAGGAAGGCATCTTTGATTTTCTTCTTTTCTAAAGGCAGCCCAAAATCAAAACTGACCTTTTTAATTTTACCTTGATAGTTCACATTCCTGGTAGTTGTATTGTGCATGATTCATCAGTACAAATCACTTAAGAAACAAAATATGTCAAAATATAATGAATTTTGCTCACATTTAAGTCATTGGATATTTGACTGCATCATCATGCACATGTGGCGGAGAAAAAAATATATTATCCAACATTTCACCCGATTCACTCGTTCCCTAACCAGCTATTATTACGCAAAGCTCAGAAACACATCATGCTACAGAGGAAGAATGCCTTTAGAGTTCTGTTTCACATTTGTAACCAGGAGAGTTCAGATTTCAGGTGTAAGACAATGGCTATAAAAAATGTGCAACTGAAACTGTAAATCTAAATCATGCTGATGATTCTTGCACATCTCTTGTGCAGCCTGTTATAGATATTAATTCAGAACAGACTTCACTGTATCATTTTATGCCTATGTGTAAGTGTCAGCGCCAACTGAGGACTCGTCAGTTGAAGTATCCATGACGTATCCGTCTCCATAAAGACCACCATGCTCACTCGTGTCTCTCCGACTCCGTTATTCCCCCAGCCTGGAATTCTAACGCTTTCCGAGACTGAATGAATTTACAAGCGCAGTAAAAAAAAAAAACATGAAAAACAACTCCAAAACAACCACAGTAGCCAGACAGGCTGAGGGAGGGTTTTATTTCGAGCTTTTTTTTTTCTTTTTGTGAGTGTTGAATGATGTCAACATTTGTGGTGAGGATTTCGTCACTTAAGAATGAAACCAAACAACAAAGGGATTAATAAACAGAGGCTTTTGGATGGAAGGACGGAGGGAAAGAGTTGTGTGTTTTTGTGTGTTTGAGCAGCTGGTTATTACTCTGTATTAAATAGATATCAGTTGTAGGTGTCTTTCATCCTAAAAAGTGTTCAAGTAGACTTAAATTGATTAGTTGTGGGTGTGTGTGTGTGTGTGTGTGTCTGCGAAAGTGTGTGACGATTGTGTATTGTTGTGTGTAAACCCTACGGCCCAATTCCTTTCCTGATCCCCCATTAAAAAATCACAATTCCCTTTTTATAAACTTTACAGTTCTGTCTATTCCTTCTCACTCTTTCTCTCTCTCTCTGTCTGTCTGTCTTTCTCTCTCCCTCTCTCTTTCTCTTTCTCTCTCTCTATCTGGATGCTCTAAAGTGCTTTAGTGAGAATGGGGCCCATTTGCAGACCGCTGAGGCTGCAGTTTGCCTCTGTGGTTGCCGCTCGCTCTCCAAAAAAGGCTTTTAATAGTTAGTGCAGTTGGATGGAGCTTCGGCGTGACATTTAAAGAGAGCGGCTGGCCCCTTGTGTTGTTCTCTGCCTCACACACACATTTGACGAGCTGCACCCTGAGACCTGAGATAGCAGCGAGAATAGAGAATAGTAGTGGCGTAGAATAGACTGCAAGTACTTATGCTCTCACTGCTTCAGATATCTTTAAATACATCTAAGCACATTAGGATATACAGGTGGACAGATTAAAGCTCTGCGTGCAAAGGGATGGATCGTGCAGCCACATCTCATCTCATCTCATCACAACCAAATAACAACATGCTGAAAGGTCAAAAGCATTTGAGTCGCTATGACGAGGCTGGATAAATGCGCTCAGAATAAGGCACATTTTTATCCGTTTGAGTACCTGTAGTCTGAGAAGTGTGTAATAATGTAACAGAGGAAAAACAAGGGTTTTCCCCTCCAAACCCTTTTCCTTTTCCTTTCCTCTGGCACGTAGGATTTCCCTCCCCTGCTGAACACACTTCAGCTGTCAGTTCAAACTAGGTCTGGGAGACATAACGATATCTGACAAAGCCACTAAATGAGCTGTACTTAGCACAGTGACCACATGGACAGAACCATAATTGGACAGGGTTTGACTTTCACTGTGGTGTTTGAACCAGTGACGGGTAGAACAAAGCCTCCCTGTGTATCTCTCTCTAAAGTCGGCGATGTTGGGAGCAGAATTCGTAACCAGCACTCAATTACACAGCTGTGTAAAATCCAGTATTGTTGAAACTTTTATTGTAGCTGCTAATATATTTTATGTGCAAACAGTCAGTCTGTTTCTTTCTTTGCCTTCCGGCAGCCAATCAGAGCAAGAACGGGGTGGAAATGATTGTAATTTGTTAACCAGTAACAACAAAGAATGCAGCATTTACAACACCTACAGTTAAATAAATGAACTGAAAGTGGTTAGCTTTAATGCTGACTGAACCTCTTGCTCCTGTCAGTATATTTGTATTTAATGTGCTTAATTTAGTTTTAAGTGCTCACCTGGATAAATGCATAAACACCCTGTTCTACTAATATAGAAAGTTCTTTGAATGTTCAGTAAGTATTCAACAATTTCTGAGAAGGTTAGTCTTCAATATTCCAGAAATAATGTTTCTGATGTGAAACACAAGACTCCTGAGTAGGTAAGGAATAAAACACAACGGGTGTGTCTTTAGAGAAAACTAATCAAGAACCCACAACAAAGTTCATTATTTTTAACAGCTTATTCTCAAGTCTTTTATCCCTCTTATACCACAGCAATTTACCACTCCATGAACGACACTGTATTTTTATCCGTTTACTTTTTATAAAAACTTTTATATAAACCATTGATATTTGTTTGTTATTAGTCTTACTGGACCATTGTTATAGCTGCAGTTATAGAAAATTGATCAACAACAAAAAAAATAACATAATGGAAAAGTTAGGTTGAACTCAGAATGTTGAAGAAAAATGTAGGTTTTTATTCCAGCATTGTTGTCCTTGGAACATTTTAATGAACGTTATGTAAAAACAAAAATGTAATACACTTCACATTCTGAACCAAATTTTGACCATTCTTGAAACCAAAATATTTTGCCAGCGTTCTTTTGTTAACTGCTTTGGATAAAGCATATTTGTTAGCCAGCTTGTTATTATTATTATTATTATTATTATTATTATTATTATTATTATTATTATTATTATTATCACTCTTCTTATTATTACTATTATCGTTATTATTATTATTATTATTATTATTATTATTATTATTATATGACTGTTATCATATAATAAACACATTGAGATTGAGCTATTTAGCAAGAATGTTTGTTGTAATTCTTATAATATTTACTGCATTATCTCCCATTGTTATGTGCTGAATATAATCCTGTCCAGTTGCTATGTTTATAGGATAGAAGGCTGCACAAGCTCAAGACGTCTGGGGACTGTGTTTGATGAATCCTCCCCAGAAAGCATGTTAATAATTAATGTGGGATTTGTTGCTTCTCTGGCAGGTTTTCCTGGGCAACACCAACCCCACAGATGTCGTGAAGACCTTGCTGCCCAAACCCACGCTGACACGCTTCGTCCGGATCCGACCCTACTCGTGGGAGACGGGCATCGCTCTGCGCTTCGAAGTGTACGGCTGTAAGATCTCAGGTGGGTTTCAGGGCTGTTAAACATATATCAATTTACCTCAGTTAGGTGCAGATTAAGTCTACGATATGTCAAATGTATTGTTTATATGTAACAATTTACATCAGCTTAGCATACAAGACAGAAGCCATGCTTGGTGCATACTCTTCTCTAAAAGGCTCTAAATCTCTCATCTACATTGTTTACATTTCTTGCACACTCCAGACATGTTTGAGAAGAAGTGTTTATTCGTTGTACTGAAAGATTTGTGCAAGAGTGCGCTGTTTTTCTTTTTTGACTGGAGGATGTGGGGGTTTCTTCTGCATTATAGATGAGCCCTCATGTGCTAAAGAGGATTACGTATTCAAAACTCTCATTTTTGGATGTTCTTCATTTAAAATGAATGGCGTCCACAGCCGGCATGGTTACTTCTCCTCTGAGAGAGTATAACATTCACACTTCTGCTCTCTCCCTCTGAACCCACTAACCCCACCCACCCCAGAGATTCAGCCTTTCCACCAGACACTCACACACGCATGTTACATTATTCTTATTATAAATGCATGGCTCCTCAGTCACCAGTCGCACAGGCCCAGCTGGCTCGGTTCTCATTTGCATGCTCATCTGCATGTTTTGGCATGGCTCCACCCTCAGCAGGGTTTTGATTATGAAGCCTTTCATGTCATGAGCGCCTCCCTGCTGAGACGACGTGTGCATACTATCAATCTAATATACATCTTGCATTCAGTGCCTCTATTTTTATCCTCTGCACACTCCTGGGCAAACTTAGTATTGGTTGTGCATGTGTGTGTGTGTGTGTGTGTGTGTGTGTGTGTGTGTGTGCTAGGTTTGATGAAATGCCAGAGCCCAGCTGTGGCAGCCATGTTTAGGGTGGATAAGCGCACCACACTTTAAACACATCACAAGAGCTCGAGCTTCCTCGTGACATCATCAGCGTGCTGCGGGTTTCCTCTGATTATGCGGCCACCTTGGACAGCTGCGCGTTCAGAAACCTTAAAATTAATGGAAAAATCTGATAAAGCATACAATATTGAATATATGAATTAATATCAGGGTGGCACGGTGGTGCGGTGGTTAGCACTGTCGCCTCACAGCAAGACGGTCCTGGGTTCGATCCCCGGGTTACCCAGGGTGCCTTTCTGTGTGGAGTTTGAATGTTCTCCCTGTGCATGCGTGGGTTTCCTCCAGGTTCTCCGGTTTCCTCTCACAGTCCAAAGACATGCAGATTAGGTCAACTGGCTACTCTAAATTGCCCATAGGTGTGAATGCGAGCGGTGTACCCCGCCTCTCGCCCGAAGATGCTGAGATATTCTCCAGCTTCTCCAATTTAGACCCAGCGGTATAGATAATGGATGGATGAATTAATATCACACTGTTATGCTAAATGGGATGTTTCCAGTTTAATTGTATACATTGTATTCACAAATAATGCCTTTTTGTCAGATAAGTACACTTTAAATGGGATTAAACTGGGAAAAGAAATTCAGCTTATTAAAATTTTATTAACTATAATAAAAGTAAATATAAAATGTGTATATATACATACTATTACACATACAGGCACACTGTGAGCTATTTCTCAAACAAACATGAACAACGTACCGCATGTATGACAACGTTTTAGCTATACAACTTGGATAACTAGTAAAATTAAAGACAATAAATATATACTTTTATCGACTCATCAATGGAAGACTTTAAATTATGTTCAATTTCATATACTTTACACATGAATGAACCATTTATATATGTAAGCGCTTGTTAATAATAAGTATAGATAATGCAAATAAAATAAGCAAAATGTAGATAATACAAATAAAAACATTATTTTTAACAGTACCAAAAACATTAAAAAAAATGTTAATTTGCATTAACTATACTTATTATTAACAAGCTCTATGTTGTGGTTAATCTACATGTAAGAAGTACTTGTAAGTATATGAAATGTATTAAAAATCATTTAAAAGTTTATGAGTCAATAAAAGTATATATTTATTTACTTTGACTTTACAATGCTGATATTATCCAGTATGAGAGTGTAAAGCTTCGAACTTTCATTTAGCTTCTGGGGAAATTCTTTTCGTTTCAGTGCACTTTACACAATAATCCCCCATACTGAGTTGATGGCTCTGCTCGTGAAAGCTTAACATAAAAGCCAAGCATGGTTGTCATGGTACATAACACCGGAGTGGTGTGTCTTAAAGTGCAGGAGCAGACTGTGGTGTGCTGATGAGCATTCTCAGTAGATGTCATGTGGAACAGGCGTTCCACATCCACACAGCCCTTAATAAACTTCCCCTGCTTGTTTGTAAATAAGGACATCTGTGCGTGCCGCCACCCGCTCCACACACCCACCCTAATCACTGCAGCCAGACCAGCAACTCACGCAATGACACATACACGCGCTCACACACACACACACACACACACACACACACCTGTGTCCACAGTTTGCCAACTTCCCAAAAAAACATTTCCAAAACAAACTCCATAAATGTGTCCACAACAACAAATAAGTCAATTGTTTCAAAGAGATTCATACAGCATCATGACTCAAAATGTCGTAACTTGTCTGAATAGATCCCAGTTGTCCAAATTACAGTGTCAAAATGTGTCTTAAACACAAATGGACATTTAGATTGTAGTCTACAGGCATTGTTAACCACACACAATTAATTCTGAATTGGATAATAAAATGGAAAACACACTTGGTACATACGGCACACACTTTAATAGTGTCACTTCTAAGAATGTTTAGCTGTAGGTTTCTATTAAAAACAAAACGTCCTTAAATGCATTATTTTTAATTTGTTGCATGCTGAGTATTTGATTTGTTGAATGCTGAATTCTCATTTTGATTGGTCAGAAGGTGTTGATTAAGTGTCTATAACAGCAGCTTTGACAGTAGCTCAAATCACAGAATTATATTAATGCGCTCGCTCTAATACAGGGTCTAAACCCAGATTCACAGGGTTAATGCATATGTTTTCATTTTTACAGACCAAGATGTATCTGAGCAAGAAGGAATTAATCCATATAATGCTACCCGTAGAAAAAATGGTGGACATAATGAGCAGGTTCTGTAAATAAAAGGCTTATGTTTTACTGAAGGGTTTTATTTATTTGTTTCTTTATGTGGTTTTTTTTTTCTCTTATGAGGAAAAATAACACTGGACTTATGGGACACCCTGTACATTATTGTTTCTACAGCAACATCTTAGAATGTTACAGTGAAACTAAACAATGTGCAACTATGAAAGCCAGGCGTATATATTAATCTTGAACCGTCAGCCAATTCTGAGAGTCAATTCCACCCGAAAATGCTAATTTCTTTCACCAATTATATGCCACTATCATTAGACCATTTTTTTGCTCTCTGAAGCTCTTACAGGAGCACAGCTGAAAATCGCAGGGAAGCGTGTTTCTCTGTTCCAGAGCTGCACAGGCAGCATTGGTATTTCACACTGCATTAAGTCCATCTGTGACACATCTCAAAGTGTTTCTGATGCTTTCCTGATTCACAGGAACTGAACTGATTTTAGATTTTAATATTGTGGCAGGTCATGAATTTAAAAAGCCTGTTTTTTAAAAGAGTAGTTATTGTGTTTATTGATGCATAGAGAGTCCATACGACTGGAAACTTTCCTTTAAATACAAACAAATACATCAAGAACAGTAGCGAAGTATATAACTCATTCTAGATTTTGTGCAAAGATTGTGAACTTAAGCCTCCCCTTGTCCTTTGGATGATACCGTATGAAAACTTGTTATACTATTTAATGCTCACCTGTGCGTTAGTGGATCATTTCACCTGGATCGTGTAAACTGTTCCCAAGAAGCGCTGCTGTAATCAACATGCTGTGATCATGAAATTCCTCTGTTTGGTTTTTTTGCACCATTGCACTTGCTTTCACTCACTACAACATCTTTATACTGAATGTTTGATAATCAGAAAATTAGTCTGGCTCCTCTCTCATGTCGTCTCAGGAAGTTTTCCCTTGTTACGTTTGCCTCTGGTGTGCTCATTAGGGATCTGAATCTGCATCTGCTTTTCTCCTGATTTCTACTGTGTGGCAATGTGGCAATTATGAAAAATCACTATACAAATAAACTGAAAATAGATAAGCAGGCTCATTGTGGAGGGGAAAAGGTTGAAACACATGGAGACAGGTTACTTCACATGAAGGCGCCACAGTGTTGAAAACAGGAGAAAAAGAGAACAAGCCAAATGGGAGTGGGAGAATATCAAAAGACAAAAGAAAGGGGTCGGACGAGGGGAGAGGAACTTGGTGCATGACAACTAGAAGCTCAGATGTGAAAGGTAGACGCGCCAGAGGAGAGGGGAGTTTTAATTAGATACCTGGAGACAAACAGCGCAGGCGGGTGAGTTAATATGCAAGGGGTCAGGAAGGAAAGGAAGAAGGAGAGAGGATGGAGGAAAGGGAAAAGAGGAAGGGGGGTTAGACTTCTTATGTGTGTATGCTGTGTCTACGTTTTCTCTTGGGTGCTGTCTCTTCGCTCTCTTTCTCATGTTTCCATCTCTTCAGATGCCCTTCTGTGCTCCAGAGCTCCATCCAAGATTTTTTTTTTTTTCTCCAAAGCTGACTGAGACAGCTGTAGACAGACAATAATAAACTGAGAATGCTGTCGTGTCCAGGTTCCTCTTTGTTTGCTGCCACCTGTGTCTCACTTCCTTATTCATCTTTACCTCTATACAGAATACCCATGTTCAGGCATGCTGGGAATGGTCTCAGGCCTGATCACCGATGACCAGGTCACCGTTTCCTCACACACGGACCGCAGCTGGATGCCCGAGAACGCTCGGCTACTGACCAGCCGTTCAGGATGGACTCTACTGCCCCAACCTCAGTCGTACATGGACGAGTGGCTCCAGGTGGACCTGGGCCAGGAGAAACTCGTGCGCGGGCTGATCATCCAAGGAGGGAAACACCGTGAGAACAAGGTCTTTATGAAGAAGTTCCGTCTGGGCTACAGCAACAATGGCTCTGACTGGAAGATAGTGATGGAGGCCAACAGCAACAAGCCAAAGGTGAGGAAAAAAGAGGCTGGGGTTTAGTGATATATAAAAGAAAAGGACATATTGGTTAATGACCATCCGAAATTTTAATATGAAAAAACGCACACTCATAATTATGAAACGTGATCTTGATTATTGTGATGTATCATGTACATTGTGAGTATAACTTAAGACTTACTACTTCCTCCGTTACAAGAATAGTCATGCTAAAGTCTACTTCTCACAAGCTATTTCGTTTTCACTTCTTTACAGAAATCAGTTTTCTACTTTGTGTTTTTTTTTATCTATTCCTTTTTTTTTTTTTTTAAGATGCATCATTACTGTTTTGGCAATACCCAACAACGATAAATATCATGGTACACTGAAGTGCAAAATTACTGGTACCATTCAAGAAAATGAATTTGCTTGCACTTATTGATAGTACGACAAACACGTGAGGATGTTGTAAGGTTTTATTCGCCTTTCTAAACATAAAATACTTCTCAAGGTTTGCAGGGATTTGGTTGTTTGTCTGTTTGTTTTGAAACAGTAATTGCCAAATTATCGGCAGCCCACCTTAACATGTTTCCCCTCACTAGAGAAAATACAGCATAAAGCCACTGTAATGTGTCACAAGCTTGAACGGTTGGATACACGTGGACCATTTTCCAATTTTTCCATGCTGTACGTTTTAATCTCCTTTATGTTTTAAATTATTCATGTGGACTGGCTGTTCTCAAATCAGACCATTGATTTGATATTGTTCAGATCTCAGTTACCCTAAATACAAAAAAGTACACCATGGTACACTGACATAAATTAGCTTCAAACTTTTGCCCCTTTCCACTCACTGTAGATTCCTGTATAAAATGCTTTGTACTTCGGGTAAGTAGGATGGATGGAGGGGGAAAAAAGATGAGGAAGGAGGATTTGCAGCAGCTGACTGTAAATGTGTTAATGCCTCATTGGTATGCATCGTGCATGCTGTTCAGCCACGCTGCACTCAGTATGAGCGAAGAGAAGAAACACCTCTTGCCTGTCAGAATACACCAGCAGAGATCGAGCGCAGGGGCCTCTGTAGCTGATTTAAAAGTCCTAGTTATACAGTACCTCCTTTCTATTCTCTCTCATCTTCTACTCTGTCCTTATATCCAAGCTTGAAGGAGACAGAAAAAGTTAAGAGTGAAGCCCATTAATTCTCTTTCATGGCGTTACTGTTGTAGACCTTGCTCATTATCGGAGCATGCGTCTCTCCTTCTCTTTAATTCTCTCCCTCTGTTTCTCATTCTCGTGTGGTATTCCGCTGTTAAGAAGAAGTCCGCTGAAAACGAAGTGAAAGGCAATGGGAGATTTCCCTGCGCGAGACACCCTGCTGCGTTGGTAGCTAGCAGGCTTTTCACGTTCACTTCCTATGTCAATCACTGACTGGATGAAGGGTTTTGGTTGTTTTATTCCCAGTTCTGTTTTATTCCCACTGCTTGCTCTTTTCACAGCGATAAAGAAAGCGCTGAAATGTATTTCTGAATTCACACATATACTCTATATCGACTCTCGTGCCCTTTCCCTCTGTCCTTGTGCAGCTTTTTGAGGGGAATATGAACTACGATACGCCGGTATTGAGGACAGTGGAGCCCATCTTGACACGCTTTATAAGAGTTTATCCAGACAGAGCTACACCAACAGGCATGGGGTTGAGACTAGAGCTGCTGGGCTGTGAGTTTAAAGGTAGGTCTGCATACAGTATACTCTCTCTCATTTATTTGTCTGTCACTCTCTTATTTTCCTTCATAATGGCCTAGTTTCTATGTGAAAAGCAAACAAATTATTGGCAAACTAAATGGATTTCAAATGAAATAAAAATCCCACTGTGTGGTCCCTCGCCATGGAGGAATAAATACAGATGCTGCTCGGCTGAACTTGAGCAGATCCACTCAAGAGGGTTCAGTTTTCATCAGGAGTAGTGCAGTTGTCCCACACATGCAACATCAAAGAATTCCTTTTGCCTAAATAAGCATCAGTGTATGGTCCTATCTAATGACAGGGACCCTCTGAAGACCAGAGAGGATATACAGTCCATCCTCCGCAAATCCCATCCTTATGTTTTAAAGGAAAACTCCACCCTGAATCACATTAAATATGTTTATGCTGAAATATCTGTGAAGTGTAGTGGCTGTATTTATGTAACTCTCATAAATATGTTATATATAAATAATATATAATGTTATATATATATAAAAATGTTAGCAGCAGTGTGTCACAGCGATGCACTGTCATGGGGACATGGCTCAGATTGCAGGTACAAGAGTGTTACACAAGGGACGACTTTCAAGTTTCAACAAAAGCTGGAGAACTTCTTTTTCTCCCTTACCATTTTCCAGTGACGTTCAGTGTCATGTTATTGAAAAAGCAACTGTAGAAGCAGGGGAGACAGCAAATGGTGGTCCTAGAATGCAACGCAGCTATGCTAGTACGAGTTACGCCAGAGACTCAGTTTGGCTAGTTAGCAACCTAGAAGATGACAAGCGTGCTAGTGTTAGCATGAACGTAGACGCTTTGGCTGCTGATATGTTTGAGCAAAGTCTACAGATGAGGGAGCTGAGCAGACCAAAGTACTAAAGTGCTGCTGCATCACTCTCTTATGGTAGAGATAAAGCAAAGGCTAATTTCCACTGCACCACTCTAAGCTGGAAGTCCAACGGGAATGTGTGTGTAATGTAGGAAACCATTAGTCAAAGTGAAAATAGAGCAACATGCTGATAAATGAAGAACTAAATAGTCAGAATATCCTTACAAAAAAATTTATCTTGGATGCCACTCAAGATCACATAATAATTACAAAAAAAAGATTTAATTTGCAAGTCATTAAGGGTGGATGCAAGTCCGTCCTTGTACTTGTCTGCTCTTCTATTTCACGTTCTCTCACTCTACACCCCTAGCTCTCTCTTTTACTCTCCCGCTTTGAGCTCATTTAGGTTTGTTAGGAGTACATTCTCTGTTGAGACAGCATTAAGTGGATTTACATATTGGCTTTCTTGGAATCACTGAATCTGGCTTATGTAAGCTACGGCGTCCCACTGTGGGCTTTAGCTGGATGATAGCTTGTTTTCACTGGCAAAGCCAATACACACACTCCCGCACCACACACATACGGACAATTCACAACAGTTTATATACACTCACTCATTCTCTCTGTGTCCCAGACACACAGTGAGAGTATAGAATACGATGAAATATACACACATGGGTGCTATCCGTACCTGTAAGAATAACAGCAGGGTGCTAGAATGTAACCAAAGCGGTCAGAACTGATTTATGTGTTTGAATATTATTCAAACCTCTGTGATGGGGCACTAATGTGTAAGAATGAAACATATAATATTTCATGCACCACTTTTAGTCGACTCATAAATCTATAGAAATAAAAGGTCCCGCAGCTACTTATTGCCTCGCCGCTTTGTGTAAAAGGCGTTTATTTTAACGGAGGGGGAGGGGGGGGTTCAGCTAGGGAACTTATTGGGGCCTGTGTTTCTTTTTTAATGCCATTTAAGTTACACTCTATGTATTGAACATATATAGCAAATAGGAAGTCATTTAGAATACCATTTGAATATGGTGTAAAAATTTTGCATGTAAAACTGTAAACATCTTACTACATACTGTATAAGCAGCGTAAATACTGCGGACAGAGAAATGAAAGTATTCAGATTTCGAGAAAGAAACGAACCCCAAATTTCACACTCTGATTGAACCAAGCATAAAAAATCTAACAGAAATGATCAAAGAGCAACGTATGCAAATAATCTGGCTCTAATTCCAGCTACTCCACTGACTAATTTATTTATCAGAAAGCAGCTCTTCAAGAAAGCAATGTTTTCACAGATTAGATTCATAGGGTCTGATTAGTGAAGTAACTCCATAGTTGCTAATGAATACAGCATCAAGCTAATGAATAATGAATACATTTTAAATATGATTGGACAGAGAAGTATGCGTTTATTCCCCGCATGTAGTCTCATCTGTTCATCTGTTGAGTCCCTCACAAATTGCAGTCGAATACCCTTGTTGTGTGGATTACGCAGTACAGAATATCCGCTCTGTTTGTTGCAGTATAACTTTACTGGCTCTTCAAACGATTCAAATCGGTCTGAACAGATCAACTTTTAAACCTGTGTTTCTGAACAAATCCAACAGGAGGATATTATAACCCGTCAAACTTTCCGTAAACACGTCTAACTCCTCTTTACTCTCACTTCCTGGTCTCTCCTTTACTGTCTGTCTCTAGCTTGCTGAAAGCTTGGCTGGATCAGCAGCCTCTCATTATAAGTAGTGAGTAAACGGAGGGAATCCGGCTGTGAGCATAAGCAGGCAGAGCCACAGGCAGCAGGACGCACGTCTGACTAATGAGAGACCCGAGTCTGCCTCACACTCACACATAGACCGAGCCCTGGGTGGAGCTGTTCAGGCTGCCAGGACCCACAGGAGCAGAGCCAAACCTCAGCACCCAGACACACGCCACACACTGGCGTATAAGACACACACACACACACACACATGGCTCGGGAGAGGCTTCTGGTGCTGTTCATAATGTCACGATTTTCCTTTATTTAATAATGCATTTCTCTCTCTCTTTCTGTAGCACCCACAGTGCCACCCACCCTGCCCGTTCCCCCAACCACACCATCCGACGAGTGTGATGATGAGCAAGCCAACTGTCACAGTGGAACAGGTGATGACTACGAACAGACAGGTGCTAACAGCAGAGCCTGCGCCCTTCCTTACTACACCTTTCATGCTAACTATACTTGCGAAACTAGCTTTTAAAAAAACTAGCCTTTCCTTTTTCTTACTTGCACATTCTGGCTAAGCTAATTCCACAAAGCATGTTGCCCTTTTCACATTTTCCACATGCTTAACCCCATGCACGCAGGCTTCCTTGAGCACATTCATGGGTCATTGCTTCTATCACCTATCACTAATGCTAACTGACTCAGCTTTATGCTAACTGATCTAACTCCTAATTTGAGACACTTAAATGTGATTTCTGCTTATATGCCCTCTCTGTGCTGTTTGCAGCAGCTTTGAAGCGTCATGTTAACATCTTTGCACAGCCTAGGGTATTAAAAGGAGGCAGATTTTTTTATTTAATTTTTATTTTTTTTGCATTAATCTAAGCTAGCACTAATCTAAAAATTAGGGCTGTAACCGATTCAGAATTTTGTCACAATTGGCGAATCGGGTTTGGCTGTTCATTATGAAGATTCGACTGCTCGTTCCTTTTTTTTTTCCATATAGCAATCTGGCAATCAGGATATTTATTGGCATGAGTTTCAGTGATGATTTCCACCACATTAACATAGTCAACTGCAACAGAGTCGTGGGAACATATTTTCCGAGCATTTAAAAATCAATAAAAGACAGCTGCATGTGATGCAAGATTTGAATTGCGGCGTATTTGATTCGCCAGCATATAATGTCGGGCTACCGTATGGATTTCTCAGAATAATGAGACATCTAGCACGTGTATTTCTGTTTAAGTCAAGATCTTAAAGGCAAGATTTTTTTTTGTATCACCTCAAATATTAAAAATGTGTAAATGAATAAACAAATAAAAATTAAGTCCTGAAAATTTTAAAAGCATTTATAGCATTACCTGCTTTGAAATAATTACCTTTTTAATAAATACCTTCAACAGGATGGGCTGATTAGGCTACTACTAGCTAGCCCTACTACAGTATAAAACTATATTCACGATTCCCCTTATTTCTAATTCGTCATTGAAATGTCATCCCTGTACATTTTTGTAAGCTTCTATCTGTTTTATACTGTTATTGTAATGCCCACTGACTGACATAATAAAAAAAAAATAATAATAATTAAAAAAACAATGCTCAGTTTGAAGATTCTCAGTTCACTGATTGGTCTAAAACAGATGATTTGACACGTTGACTTTCAAGGGCCAGTCCTACTAAAAATCACTTGTAAAATTAAAGGTGCTGTTTATCATTTTGTAGTTTGTCATTTTTTACTCATTTCTAAAGTCATTTGCAAAGTTAAAGGTGCAGTTTGGACATCATTTTCTATACCAATATAACAAACATAATTTCAATACTACCTTGGAAATATCTTATTTGCATCACTGGTAAACATTGCAGTAGATCTGACTAATTTCTTTGTGTCTGGGTAAATTTTTCCAGCCCGTAAATTGGCCCCGCCCCCAGTTAAGCATTGTGAATTTTATTTTTACTCAGTAACCAAATATAATTTCGAAAGATGGGGTATGGATTTTTGGGTGAAGCGTAATGACTGTTAGTGTTTTCAGCACGATTGCAGAGGGCCCTGAAATGACATACTGCTCCTTTAATCACTTATCAGGAACTTACAACTTAAACTAAAAACAACTTATGCTACCCTTAAGCTGTGTAAGTTGTTAAGGTGTTTGAGTTGGGTCCATATCCAGCGGTGTATCTGATTTCACTTTGTCCCTGACGCAGGTGGCACTACTGTTCCCGAGACCACCACAGAGATGAGCCCCATACCAGGTGAGACAGCTTAACAGTTATATGGGCTTTCTCATCATTTGTTTCTGTCCTTCCGTTACATGTTACTCTTATCCTTTCTTTTATCGTAGCTGTAGGTAGACGTGAACATTTATGAGTTGCATAATTGCTAATGAGTGCTGTTATAATTCAGCTTGTTCAGCAATAACGCAGAAAAATGCATGCTAATGGGCAAAAACTGTGTGGGAGGATAACAGTCCTGCTCTCTCTAATTAGTTTGTGCTTATGTTTGTGGGTGTGTGTGGGTGGGTTTGGGAGGTTTGTTTTCTTGGTGTGGGCCAAATGTCCTCACAGGGATAGAAATACCTGAAAGTTTTGTTTTCCTTGGTCCCCACAAGGACAACTTTTATTTTTTTCTTTTGCATGTGTGTGGTCTGGATGTGTTAATATTGAACAGGTCTGCCTATTCCATTTTGACTGTGGTTTATTTGCTATGCGAAGGATTCAGAAAGATTTGGACTTCTGGTAAAACATGTTCATGCTCAGTGCCTTCCGCTGCCTCAGTCCAAATCCTCTCGAGATGGAAAAAGAGAAATAACTTTTAATTGGATAGCGGTATTTTTGAGGAACAGTGGCAGGGAGCCTTAGCTGTGGCTTTTAATGGAAAATTTTTTCCTCTTCACTGGGCAAATACTCTGCAGCAGCCACTCTGAATCCTCACATTATTGCATTTCATACTGTCTGGAGGAAGAAAGGCGATGACATCGTTTGTCTTTTATATCTGGGTTTTTTTCTCTTGTCTGGATTTTACATCCCCCTGTTCTCTTGTCTTCCTGTCTCCCCTCCTGTCACACAGAAGAGAGCATGCCCTGTATTAAACAGCCTCGATTTCACACCTTCTGCCTGTTTCATCAATATTATGCACATATAAATATCACTCACAAGATCTTGTATCTGCATAATAAGTGACAGCTTTTTGCATTTTTTAAAGATATATTTTTTTAAAGAATCGGTTTAATTGTGTTATTTTGTCTCATTTGTAGCAGGGTATTCTACTGCCCCCTAATGGTGTAGCTTACAATACTGCAGAAAGCTGGCTGTTTTTCAGCTGTATTAAAAGTTAAGAGTAATAGAAATCATAAACTAAACAAATGACTGAAATATAACTAAAACAAATGACAGAATCTGAACAGGTTGCCTTGGTAATTCTAAACGTCTGTGTTTGTAGCTTACTTGTGGTTTGCGTGCGACTTTGGCTGGGCGAACAACCCCTCTTTCTGCGGCTGGACGTCTGAGGGGAGCAGCTACAGGTGGCAGATTCAGTCCAGTGGCACGCCCACATTAAACACCGGCCCCAACATGGACCACACAGGTGACACGCAAAGACACTCACGAAGTACAATGACACAAACCATAGCAATTTAGCCGACAAATTTAGCACAGATTTGCAAACACTTTCTTTGAGTTATATTTCAGGTAGTGTAATCATCATTCCCTTAAGTTCATATTGGTTCTCTCCAGGTGGCTCTGGAAACTTCATCTACATCCTAGCGACTGGAGCGCAAAAGAAAGAAGTGGCGCAGCTCGTCAGTCCGGCTGTTTCGGGTCAGGACTCAGATCTGTGCCTGTCCTTCTGGTACCACATGTTTGGCTCCCACATTGGCACTCTGCACATAAAGCAGCGTCATGAGAGCGGCCGTGAAACAGCCGACGTGCTGCTCTGGACCGTCAGCGGACATCAGGGCAACCGCTGGAGGGAGGCGCGTGTGCTTATCCCACATTCGAGCACACCCTACCAGGTGTGTATGAGTGTATTGGATCGACATGCCAAAAATCATATCAATGCGTAGGAAATATGATGCACACTTGGCAAGTGAGGCAGGTGTTTCGCACTGGATATATAACAAGCTAGCAAGACTTGTGCACAGAGGAGATTTAGAGTAATGCATCCGCAGAACTCTAAAATGTCTTTGTGTTTATCAGGTGGTGATAGAGGGTGTAGTGGAGGGGCAGAGCTTGGGAGACATCGCTGTGGACGACATTAAAATCCTGGAAATAAACATGGCGGACTGCAAAGGTGAGTCAGCAATAAAGCTCATAAAGCCTTAGCGTGCACGTTGAATCATCAGTCAAATAGGGTTAGATGCACATAAAAAGTTTCAAATTTTGTTCAAGCGCCATAGATACCATTCAAGTGGCAAATGATTGCCTACATGTAGCACCTGTCAGTGAATATAACTGTCTTCTATGGTGTGTGTGTGTGTGTGTGTGTGTGTGTGTGTGTGTGTGTGTGTGCAGACCCAGATGTCCCTACAGAACCCATGCAACCTGACGACATCAGTAAATTCCGTAAGTCTCCTATTTTGAATTTACCCTACACATAGACATAATGGTATGATTAAACAGAGAAACGAATCTGCTGTAAGTGGTGTTGATGGGCTGCTAAGACTGTCCACCACCGTTCTTCAGTCCTACATCCTCCTCCACTGTATTTCAACACATCTGGCTTATTTCCTACTCCGTCATGCTTCACTAGCACCTCACTTCCTGTTTATTTATTGCATGGCCTTATAGGGCTGTCCATGCATGTAAAATAGAATTGACAGGAAGAGAGGAGTGCCTGTTTGCAGAGCCGTTTCCTGATTGGTTAACACGGCAGGACTGGGTATTTTGCTGATTACAAAGCCTGGGACAGTCACAGCTCCATTTTTTGGTTTAAGTCATCTGTTTTAGCTAGCAAGATATAAAAACAGTTTTGACAGAAATCAATAATAGCAGCTTCTATTAATATTTATATATTTCACATTAAATACATGGAGTTTGCATGTTCTCCCCGTGCATGTGTGGGTTTCCTCCGGGTGCTCCGGTTTCCTCCCACAGTCCAAAGACA
>JAQQZR010000033.1:22719443-22745220 GCA_030068235.1 Notoglanidium macrostoma | reverse complement strand
TGGGTGACCCGGGGATCGAACCCAGGACCTTCTTGCTGTGAGGCGACAGTGCTAACCACTGCACCACAGTGCCGCCTATTACTATTATTATTTAGTATTATTATTAGGTAGTATGTAGTATTAACATTATGTAAATAGTAAAACCTTGTAGTTGCTAATCTATAATCAATTCATTTTAGGTATATAATTTTTGAGCATGGGCCTAAAAAAAGTGGCCTAAGGGTTAAAGGGTTAAACTTTTTATACACAAGTTGAACATATTCATATTTTCACTTAATATTCCTTTTATTTTAAACTGTTACTCAGTTGTCTATGTATTTTTCGCCTCACAAGTAAAGCACAATTCAGTCCAAGCACAGAGCAGTTAAAGATGCCTACAGTGACGAATGTCTACCAATTGATCAGAAATAAGAACTAGATAGTCTAGAAACAAAACTAAACATGAGCTTTAGACTATGTGACAGTATTTAGGAGTGCTATAAACAATCACAGACAGTCACAGTTCAAACATGATGGTTATATGTATAAATACAATGACTAGAATAGAATGGTTTAACCTAATATGAAAAGTTTACTGTATATGAGATAGATAGATATATAAACAGTGTAGCTTTTATTGAGGAAATTGGGGGAAACTAATACCTCGTAATTTCTCACATTCAGATATACACACCCATACACTTCCACATCCACACACAGACGGTGCCTTTGTTTAAAGAACATTCATTTGGTAAGGATGTGGGAAGTAATGGGTGGACAGCCGACAGAGGTACTGTTCTACTGTAATTCATCATGCTAAACATATAACTGCAAAATGATAAGCACTGCAACAGGAGAGGAATCTTAAAAAAAACAACAACAAAAAACCAAGAGTGAGAATAATTATACGTTGTAGTGGGTCAGTTTGGTTGTTCAGAGGTCTCTGCTGATTGCTTCATTCCTATTCTTTAACCATAGCAGTGGTGCTTAGAGTATTTGTAACCTTGAACTTCCTTACATATTCAAACATTAAGTTCATTATTTAAATGTGTACCATAAATATTTTGGTTATTTATTAGAGAGGTTTTTATTCCTGAAATTTACACTCAGTGGACACATTTTTATAAAAAAATTTCATTAGAATTCATTAAATATTGTTATTTTGGGTGGTGCAATGATGCAGTGGTTAGTATTGCTCACTTACAGCTCCAGGGTCCTCGGTTTGATCCTGAGCTTAGGTTACTGACTGTGTGGAGCTTTTCATGTTATCTGTTGCTGTTAATACTACTACAAATTGTACAACAACATACAGATAGGTATTTTGGCGATGCTGAATTGCCCCTAAGTATGAATGTGACTGACATCCCATCCAGGCTGAATTCTCCTGCCTTGTGCCCAATTTTAATGGGATTGCCTCTGGATCAGGATAAAGTGGTTCCTGAAAGTTAGTGAGTGAGACCATATCCTGTTTTATTCTATACATAATGTTCTTCCTGTGCTTCTTCTTCTTTTGTTGTTATTATGATTATCGTTGTAATATTTCTACTACTAGCACTTCTACCACTATTATTAATAATAATGTGCATGTGAGAGGGAGATGTATAGTGGGGTCCAAAAGTCTGAGAGCACTAGCAAAAATGCTTCTATTTTGCATTCATACAACATTTTTCATTACAAATTATATCATTTATAACGAGTGAAAAGAAAACTGTTTGAATTATTTGCAGAGATTCTTAATACTTGGTTTGTCCCCTTTATGCTGTAATGACAGCGTGCACTCGAGCAAGTTTGTGCAAAATATTATAATCTATTTTAGATCAAATCCATCACCTGAAGTGTGTCACCTGAACACACGATTCAGTAAAAGAGATTAGGCAGGAGGAAAATCTGACCTTTTGTACAAAAGCAGCTGAGGTCAATACCACACATATGCTTACATTTAAATAGGGACCTAGGAATAGTGCAGAATCTTTAATGTTAAATTCATGATATTGAACATTTATTTTCTTTGTTTTAAATATTTTTAAATACTTAAAACAAAATTCTGTATTTCCAGAAAATCCCAGAATTTCACTGTTTCACTGTTCTGCAGACTTTTGGAGTTCACTGTAAATCCAGTAGGGGGCGCCTTTCTGAGTGCTTCAGTTCTCACTTGTGGGTGACTCAGTGCTCCATAACTCTCTCTGTCTCTCTCACTGCCTGTCTGACTGTCTGGAGCAGCACTCACACTGTGGAGTTGTGGATGAGTGGGAGCAGTGAGTAAGAATCTGTAGGAGTGTTTGATTTCGCTTTGGGATGAGTGGACTAATCGGGCTGTTGTGTGATTACTGATCGGAAGCGGTGAAGAAGCTCAGCTCGGTTCGGCTCGGCTCGGCTCGGCCGGGAGCGGAGAGATTCCAGCCCGCGGTACATTTACAGCCCGGATAAACAGAGAGGAAACGCGTATGAGGCCTCGGGAGTCAGGAATACATTGTAAAGGTGGACTGCTTTTCTCTGTTGTTTCCATATTCGATTTTTTTTGTTGTTTTATTTGGATCTGAGTTGTTGCACATCAACAAGCGAGCTGTTCAGTGGAAAGGCTTCCATCCTCTCTCTCTCTCTCTCTCTCTCTCTCTCTCTCTGTGAGCGCGCGCTATAGGACCAAATTTCCCATAAGGATAAGAATATCTGGCAGGTTTGACTTTGTGGGGAGATTTTAGTGGACCTTTTTTTTTTACAGCTTTTATTTAAAAATGTAAAAGAGACTGGTTAAGATGTAGGTATAATTGCATATGACAATGGGAGGTTCAACGTTAGCTAGACATTAATACTACTAATACTGTGTGTGTGTGTGTGTGTGTGTGTGTGTGTGTGTGTGTACACTTTTGTGAGGACCAAATCTGAGATTTTACTATCCTTATGAGGACAAGTGGGTGGTCCTCACAGCGGGTTAAACAAAAATAAGAAAAAGTAAAAGAGCCAAAAAGTTTCCTTTTTATTACTGTGGTTTAGGTTTAGGTTAAGGTTTGGGTTAGATGTAGGTTTAGCATTAATTAGCTGCATTAATTATCAATGGACGGTCCTCACAAAGATTGTAAAATGAACATGTGTGTGTGTGCGTGTGTGTGTGTGTGTGTGTTACATTTAGATACCCAGTTAGTATGTAGCAGAGATGGAAGCCTTTACAACAGTTGAATACTGTGGTGTGGATATAAAAAGCAAGGAAAAAAAACCCTCCACGTCCAAACCTTCTCTCGTTTCAGGGGAAAAAAATAGCAGCGTCTCCTTCCCAGCATGTTTCTCTAAAAGTAGGCAAGCTAGAGCAGTGGTTCCCAAAGTGCGGTCTGTGACTTCAATTTAGCTACACTCGGGTAAAAAATAACCCACAATGTCAGTTATTATATTTATGATTGAGTTCGTATAGATATTAGCCTGTTTGGCTGCTCACTTGAATCGAATGGGTTTATTTCAAACCTCAATAACTCAAAAACAAGTGGGACTGAAAATAATGTCAACTTGGTTCTAATGAATTTTGGCAGTAGAAAGTTCAGAAATAAAAAGTTCTATGTCTGTAATTTGTCGACAGAATATGGGGTGTCGCCACAAAATAATCCACTGTCGCAAAAGTTCATTCCGAAATATAACAATTTGAAATGAGAGCGCGTGAAAAAAATGCCTGACATATGATTTTTCTAATTTCCTGTAAATATATTCCTTAATCTGTAATGTGTCCATCACCAAAAAGTTTTATACTGTAAAACAACCTATAAATATGGCTAAATATGACAGCTATCTGGTTGCTATGCATTAATTTCAAATTACACAAACCTTTATTTTCGGTTAAGATCATCATACTTTAAACATTTTCGCTAAATTCTCTGAATTGGCTGTACCAAGTTTAACAAATGAGCCCTTATTGTAAAGATAATTAATGATAGATTTAGAATATCTGAGCACATTACAGGTCTTCACACAGTACATAACAGATGAAACCCCTCACACTGTTGGTGAAATATTAGTAGAAGTCCAGTTGCATTGACTTACACACATAAGATATGTTTCCTGTATTTTTTTCCTATTTGTGTTTTGGGAGATTTGTTTTAAAAACTGGCAGATTAGGAGAGTAAAGAGCCTGTTGCATGGCACTGGAGTAAAGTAATTGACCATGGGTTTGTGCAAACCGTGAAGGTCTCTCTGTGTTCTTGGCAATTATAAAAGCAAGATTGTTATCCATTTCTCTTTACAGGAAGCAATTATGACAAAGAAACCAGGCTTCAAAACAAAAACACAATATTGCTATTGTAAGTTTGACCCTGCGATAGTTAACCGCACGACTGAATCAATAACTTTCGAATAATGATGTGCACACCAGGTATTGCCGTCGCATTGCCTCATAAACTTCAGTCAAAGTAATAAATAGAGAAATAGAGTAGTGCGCTTGTCAGAAATAAATGCTTTTTTCCAGTGTGTCCTGTTATTCAGCCAGGCTGATCATTACCAGGCCTCTGGATGTTTCAGTTTAGTCACTCTGTGGTCATACGATAAAGACCTAATCAGTGAAACTGAGCCTGACAATGGCCTTGAAGCTGAAATCTACTATGTACCGCAAACAAAATCAGTCATCTCAGAAGTCGTACGTCACTCATACTGTGGCAGAAATTACTTTACAAGTTAAAGGAGACTAACTTGCAATGGAGTGCCACATAATACCACAAGTATTAAATGTTTATTAGTCACATTAATCAACAGGAAACAGGAAGAAGGAAACTTCTTTTGGTTCCTCAATATTTCATGATCCAAATACTCTACAAAGAAACAGCTGTGGCACCCAGAACAAGCAGATTTCTTTCTATTAGTTTTCATTTATAGTTTCGTGGTGTACAAGTAGATTTAACAACACCAGAAAAATAAAAACTCTATCTATTATTAACAAATGTTTTCATTTGGTGTGTATCTAAGTCAGTAAGATTTCCAGGCAACAAAAAACAATTGAGAGGTCACACTGCCTAGCTGTAGTTCTGTTGCACACTATATATTTTGGTGGAAATTGCTATTATGTCCGATTTTTCCTCTCACCATACGGTATAAACTAGCTAGGTAGCAGAAGTCATTGCTTTAAGAGTATATGGGCAGTCCGGCTTCCCCTTTAATTTTATTAAAATGTGGCAATGAAATGTTTTTACATTAAATGTAGAAATGTTTCCAAGTTATTCATTAATCTTGGTGAAATTCCAAATTTTAGTGAATCAAACTCAGACTGAGAATTAAACCGAAGGCCAAACCAACAGAGGAACAGATACAACAGAACACAGATATATATATATACACTTTAGTAAGAGAATCCAGCTGTCACTGTAACGTTAGTAAGCTAACGTTAAGTCACACAGATGTTTCACAGGCTGTAAGTGGCCATTGTTTGCTGAGATTTAGCTAGCAAACCCTACATTGGCTTATCAAATAGCTACGTATTAGGGTTATTGCTAAGGTTATTAAGAAATCCTGATTACATAGCTATCATTTTTCATGTTTAGTTTTATTCTTTTCTTGAATTATGTGTGAAATTGCTGTTCGGAAGCAGTAGTAGTGATTTCTTAGTCTCATCCATGATTTCTTAGAAAGTAAACGGGCATGTGTATGGGGGAGGGGCTTTACGGTGAGATCTAATGGGAGTCGGTGGAGTGTAAAAATAAAACAACAATGAAAATTGACTTCCAGTAAGCTCCAAAGCCAAGCCACTTCCTAAATGGCATTGATCCAAGGATGCAGTGGTGGAGGTGAGTCAGTGACAGGAGCTTGGATCAGGAAACAAGCAGTGCCAAAGCACAGTTTTAGCCTTGAGAAGGATGTCTGGTTGTCCTCAGTGTTCTTCATAGCAGCTGATGGACTTCAGTTTAATCTAGTGGTGACAGTAAACACAGAGGGGGTGGAGTGGAAGGGTTGAAGAGGATGGAGGGCAGTGTTAGTGCAGAACCAAATCTTTTAATCAAGAGAGTGGGTGTAGCACCTCTGAGATAAACATAATTGTAGGAAAGTGTTTGTGTGTGTGTGTGAGTGTGTGTGAGTGTGTGTGAGTGTGTGTGTGGATTGAGCTTGCCAGCTCACTGACTGAGACTCCAGCTGCTGCACAGAAGCGCTTGATGTTTAGATATATTTTCATGGTGACATCTGCTTGCACACAAGTGGTATTTGTTTAGTGTGTGTGTGTGTGTATGTGCGCACAAATCTGCTTGTGTTTATCCTTTGTTAGTAACTTGTTGGTGATGGTGCTACAGGTGTGAATGGTTTTTAAGAAGGCTGCTGGTTTGCTTGTGCTTGAAGCAAAGCTCAGGGCATTTTGAGGACGGTTCTTTAGAGGTTCCAAATATTTATTTGAAAATGTGAGACGGTTTTATCCAGTTCACGAGGGAGTGCAATCTACTCCAGTGGAATTAAAGGGTTACAGGCTCTGATAATTGATCGTGAGATAACAGAAGTGTGTGTGATTTTGAAAGTTTACGTGATTTGATATGGGATGGATGTTTATAACGGCTGAAGATTACAATGGGGAATTCTGTGCAGGTGTTGTGAAAAAAGAATAGTTCGGACAAAATTCCGTACTTGTATAAACTGTGCTCGACCCTTGACGTGATTTTAGCCAGCGACCCAGTTATTGTGCGTGACGTCATTGCGGTAAGCCTAGTTCTATAGCCGTGTGTAAACAAGCAATTGAAAGCAAGAATAAAAGCTCACCAAAAAGGATCATTTCTCTCATATCATCCGATATGTCTGCTTGATGCATAGCCGCTGGATGTTCACGGTATTCTATAATTCAAGTTCTCAAAGGATCCTAAACTTCACAAGGAGTGGAACAAACAAGTGCAAAGGACACAGGCGAATCTGGTTACCGACACCGTTGTCTATGTTGTGCAGTAACCACTCCACAGAGGATTGTTTTGACTCAAGGCCTGTGATGAAAGAAGCACTTGGATTTGAGCTTGAAAACAGACAAATACTGAAGCCTGGATCGATTCCAATCATTTTTCTCAGGAAGCTGGAGTCAGATGGTGATATCAGTGAAGAACTAGCAAGAAAAGATGACTAGGCACTGTGACAAAGCTGGCCAGGAAAACAGGAAATACGTATCATATTGTGCTTGTTCACTGGGAAAATATTACACATTTATTCATAAATCGTTTTAGTTATTTTATCATATTTTATTTTATTTTATTGAACACTAGGATACCGTGAACACCCAGAGGCAACACATCGAGAAGGCGTATGATTATATGAGAAATGATCCTTTACTGCAAGCTTTTATTCTTGCTTCCAATCACTTTGTTTACACACAGATAAAGAACTAGGCTTACCGCGATAATGTCACACACGGTAACAGGGACGTAGGCTAAAATGGGTCGAGGGTTCAGACTTTATAAACATCCTTCCATGTCGAATTATGCACACTTTCAAAGTCATGTTGCCCACACCTTAACCTTCCCATACACCCCAGTCTGAGATGAACAGCACTGATAGATGTTTAGCTCCAAGTTTATCCTAATTAAAGCCATTTCCAGTCCACACTACAAGCTCCCCAGTCACATGCTAGCTACCAACCTGCCCTATTATTATAAGGTGTGTAAACCTTAGGCTTCTACACAATACAGTACAATATGACTTTGAGTCATGAAGTAGTGATTAGATATTTTTTAACAATACCAATGACCACTGATTCTGCCATGAAATGATTTAGTAGATATGGGAGCAACTTTGTTCAGAATCTGGGGCAGATCTCCTGTTAGTTTGACATAGAGAATGTGGTATCACACACACACACACACACACACACCTGTAATTAGTTAGAACTGTTTAATTGCAGTGGTTCTTAGAGGTCCTGTTTACACTTGGTTTTAAAATGCGTCTTGGGTGATCGGGTAACAAGTGGACAGCCCAGACACATGACCGTTTACTCCAAAGTGTCCAGCTGACCACTTGTGTTCAGATTTTGTTACTGCCTACGGCACTACCTCTAGAAGGTCAATGTGCCCTGCACAAAGTTATGTTAAAAACATTAAACATGCAACATACTTTTATTATTTTCTTGCACTCCAACCACATATATCAGTGCTCCTCGCCATATTTTTGAGAGTTTGTGTTTGTCACCAAAACGACCATTACGTCCTACATTAATGACGTATTTTCCTGTTACATCCTTGTCAGGGATGCATCAGGATGCATTAACGTTTACACTACAAAAGATATGTGGTCAAATGTGTCCCAGACCACCTCTGCAAGTGGTTTGAGTAAATGTGTCTTCGGTGCCTAAATACTAAACACAGTGCGCTAAATACAAGCATAAACAACCACCAATATGGTTGTTTACACTTGTATTTAGCGATGGCCACTTCAAAAAAAAAATCCCGGGACCCCCAGACCAGACCGCCCATAATTAAAAAAAAAACATATTGTTTTGTTATTTTACTCAAGTTATGTGTAGTTATATTGTAATTCAGACAAGTAAATAATTTGGACCTAATGTTCTGTTGGTGTAAAGTTCAGGAAGCTCTTTAAATATTATTATAGGCAAAATATTATTCTAAATATTTAAATAATAAGGATAAAATTACAGTAGTGTATGAATTTATTTTTGGTTTATGGAATTCTTTTTATTCTATAGTAAATTAGGTCTCTGAGTCGCTGCACTGATTAACGTGACACAAAGTACTCTCCATCTTTCCTGCCCAGTCAGCCAGCAGGGCTAGTTCTAACTGTTCACACGTGTCTCGCAATGTCTTGATCATTGGGTGAAGACTTTTGCACCACACAGGAGTCTAAATATAGACTGATGTTGTGAAATTTATAAGTTGGGAAACAGTACAAAGCTATTTTCCATTAACTTTTTTAGCTCACCAAGTTTAGTGGAATTGTTTAAAAGAGCAATATTGCCAGTTTTTTGACAAATTTCACAAGAGCAGATACAAGAACAGCGAAGTCATTTGGGCATTTAACTATGGAGTATATCACGAATAGCTTTTCTGTAGTATAGCCAGAGCATTTCCATTGAGCTGGAATCACCCCTGTTATTCAGGAACACAGAAACCATGTTTCAGAGAAAACAACCAAACCATAGAAACAGCGATATATATTCACTTTTTATAACGCTTTATTCAGAATTTTAATGTTGTTGTACATTTGATTATGGTCCGCACTGAGAGTTCAATCACTGATCGACTCCAAAATAAGGCTTTGTAATGATGGATGTACAACTTTGTACAACGTATATACACAATCAGCAATATCCAGGTGAAGTTTTCGGGTAGTTGTGACATAGTAAAATGAACACATTTTGCTTGTTACATGATAGTTAAAAACTATTCTAAAAATGGCAGAGTGCCTGAGCTTTATGTCGACGTTTAAAATCACTAAGTCACTAATTCTATAATAATTCTGTTTCTAATTTTAAAACATTTGAAACCTTTTGAGCCAGCTGACCCAGGCCGCAAAGAGTCTGAAAAGATCTTCATTTCTGTGGCTCTGGTTTGTTTTCCTGCCTTCTTGCTTGAATTATGATGGACTTTCGTATGGGATGCTTTTGTAAACAACATTCTCTGGAGTTTCTGGAAACACTTTTAAAGATATTCAACTCGATACGCCTGTTGCTTCTTGTACTATTGTTTGCAACAAACTTTAATAGTTCTGATTATTTTGGCCATCTCTGACCCACAGTCCTGAAAAACTCTTTCAACCCTAGCAAAAATATGAACATTATAAAACCTCATTTTGTTGCTCGCCCTTGTTTCTTCCATTTTTTAATCTCTTCAGATATCACAAAAACAGTTTGAGCGAACATTGTTTAGCAGAGTTTAACAACTGCTCTGATATCTAAGTAGTCTTTCTGCCCATGCATGGATGAAGATTCCCCTTTCCGTGTAATTATTGAATATTGATTTCCTCTCACACTAAACTACAGCTTCAGAGAGATTCTTTGAAAAAAAAAAACTGAACTCTACAGACATGTAGAAAAGACCAGTAACTGTATGGTTCACAATGTGGCTTGTGTTCACACAGGCCAGAAGAAGATCACAAATGGAATTAGCTTGAAATTGGTTTGTGTTGGACTGGCATGTGATCAGTACTCTGTTGTCCACTTTCTCACTGGAAATGCTGCTCTCACCCAAATACCATGCATAACAAGGTCTCCATGCAGTGGATAATAGAGACTTTGTTGTTTCCAAATGTTCACTTCAATCTCAGAAAACAACATGCTTTTTTTAACACTCTAGCCTAGTGTTCTAGTTAAATAACAGTATAAAATGCGCTGCACTGTGATAATGAAGACCTAAAGTTCATCTGTGTCTTCTCACCGGAGAAATCTGAGAGTCATTATCATTACGGCAGGCAGCTTTGTGACTTTCGTCTAAACACAGTTGGCTGAAGGGTGTCTTTAATGAGCTCCTCATGGCCATGGGGAAGAAAGATAGATGGGTAAAAATTTCCTTAAAACTTTACCCATTTATTTAAAGGAACAATTACAAACACAAACTAGAGGATCAAAATGTACTTATTTTTGATGTTTCTCATGGGTCAAAAGAGACTTGTGTTTATTTTATTGGCAATCAGTTCGTTCTTTCCTGTTTGTCACTTGTATTGTGAATCTTTGGCACCAAAACCAAATAAGGAACATTATAACATGCATTTAGGGTCATATTTAGTGATTGAATCACATTGAGCTTCACACAGAAAAATAATTTTAAGGTCACGATACAGATTAGTATTTCATTTTAGTATGAAATTTTTTTCTTTTGCAGTAATCATTACATTAAACAGAAACAAACCTGACTCACTTGCTGTTTTGTTTGCCCTACAATTTGAATAGCTAACAATCAGTTTTAATTTTATAGACTTTAACCTGTATCTCTTTATGCCAATCAGGTAATTAACATTTAATTTCCTGCCTTATCTACAGTTCCTAGGTCAGTGCAGATATGTTTGTGTTAGATGACCTCACCTCACTGTTTAAGTCATTCACTCATCAACAAACCATTGCAAAACACATTATTTACAGCCTGCCATGATGGATTCAATCGGGCTGTTATATCCTCAACCGATTTCTTAGGTCGGTTCTCATGCTATGCTAAATTTCCTCTCAAACAGAGGTGGTCTCTTTCCTGGTCCTCTCCTGTCCTCAGCAGTATAAATCAGTGAGCTTGCACAATAATAGCGATAGATGGGTGTGTGGCTGTGTCTTTTGTTTTCCACATCATAACCCATAAGAGCGACCTCAGCTACATTCACATATCAGATTTATTCAGGTCAAGATGGCGATCACGAACAGCCCTTTATCAGGTCTGCTTGTTTTGTTTGTGGTCCAGCAGTATCACCAATCCAACTGGTTAGATGGTAGTGTAGGTTTTGGCTAAGAGAAAAGGGCTGTGTTTCAGATTAACGCTCTGCTCTGAACCTCATAGAGAAGAGCTTTGGCTGTTAGCCAGCATGTGAGCTGCTCTCATCTCTGAACCAGCGAAAAAGTCAACTCAGCAGTTTCAGAGCTGCCAGCACACAACTATGCTTACACAATCGGTTCTGAAAAGGGATAAGGTCAGCTCGCATTTTGTTCTGGATCGTTTTGTTAACGATTAAATAATCCATAAGTAAAATTTTCACTTGCTTTTGTATTTTGTTCCATGTTAAAGAGCTTATTATTATTTAATTTATTCGGCCATCTTAAGTGACTGCTTTATCCTGGTTATAGTCTTGGTGAGCTGCGGAATTTCACAGTTGAGTGTCAACACTTGGTGCGATTTACCTGGATTTAAATTTCTGACACTCTCAACACAGCGTGAAGGTTTAAAAACTTACCATAGGCTGACTGAGTACATGCCTGTGTTTTGATATAAAGCACATTTCACTAGTAGTACACTGAGTTGATATTGTGCTTGAAGCATCTTTGTAATCTGGAAATATGTAAATCAAGTCATAATAACAAATGATGACCTGTGGACAACAGTTCCATAATCCGATATTATTTGTGCTGATTTGCCCTCACTATACTTTTAGGTACTCTTTATAATAACAGATGAAATAATAGCAGACCATCGGGATTTTTTTCTGTCTCCAGTTTTATTTAAAGTCATGAGGATCTTGTGCCTGCTGCTTAGCTCTACGTAAAGTATTTACAATGGCTTTCAAGCAGCTGTTCATTTACGCAGTGTTTATTCCTGTCCTGCTGACCCCTTGCCTAGGTCAGGTCTTGGTTTAAAAATCTCACTCTACAAACCAGAGTATTTATAGAGCATGCACACGGATGTGGAGATTGTCCATGATTTTATGTTAATATGATTCATCTGATGCTTTTTTATTTGAATAACACCATTGGGAGACCAGCCTGATTGACGGGTCACTTGAATTAAACCAAGGTAGGTGCTGTTAAAACAATGCAAAATGTTTTAAATCCATATTTAACATGATACAGCTTGTTTGGGTTTTATGGGTGGAGGGTTCAGGAATAATAAAGCTGTAATGAATCTAACAAATGTGTGGTGGTGTGGGAAAACTCATCAGTGTTACTGTGGCTGAATAACGTTTGGAAAATATGATTTTGAACAAAATATATTTCTTTTTGGTTAATAGTATACTAGTATATAGCCTACACGAATAAGGTCTAAAGACATGCATTGTTTTCATGACGACATTTTGTGTGTTTTTATTAGTGTTTCCCACAGAATTAGATTTTTGGGCGTGTGCACGCAGAAGGAGGCACAAAAGCTTCTTAAATTCATTATTAAATAACATAATGATATAAAGTGCTCCTCTGCAAATATTTTAATTGCTAAGTACTTTGTGACAAATAAATAAGCACCTGCATGGGCAGTCGATATTGACTAGCAGTTATGTACAGCATGCTAACGTCGGCAACCCAGCTATACTCTGACATTAACTCATTGCTGTCCTTTACTATAGGCTCCTTCCATGCTTGCTAATAACTTATTTGAAGAGTTGGGTCGCCGAGATTGACAGCACTGTGTTAAGGACATAGATAGACTTACTTATCAGAGTTAACTTGAATGCATCGATTTTGGATGCATTGAAATTTGTGCAGAGGTGTTCATGATTATTTATGAATTCCAGATTGATTCAGTAATTCGGCCAGCCATCTTCTCTGCAGGGAAAAGCCTGCACGTGTGCGCCAGAGAGAGAAAGAGCGAGAGAACGAGAGGGGGAGGAGCTGAGCAAATCAATGGGCTGCATGCAGCTCTACAAAGAAATCAGATTTTACCCATTTTAAATGGTGAAAAAATAGAAGTGGCAGGCCACCACAAATAAATTAATGTATGGGAAAGACTGGAGTTGCTTTATGCGGTTTGTGTTTGTAAAATATCCACCATGTCCACATCTTCTAACGTAATATCAGAGATGATCTCTCTCTCTCTCTCTCTCTCTCTCTCTCTCTCTCTCTCTCTCTCTCTCTCTCTCTCTCTGTCTGTGTTTCTCTGCAGAGCATGAGCGATTGTCAGTAGACCCTTCTTGCAATAGCAAAGTGTACAGGAGGTACTGGAGGGGTAGGGCGAGGGGAGATTGTCCACTAGTTAATTGATCATGGATGGTGACAGAATATATATATATATATATATATATATATATATATATAATCAGAATTTGACCAGAATTTCCACCACAGTGCATACCCTTACTTGCCACTTTATTAGGATCATCTGCAATTCACGCAATTCAGCCAAGTATTTGGCAGTTGTGCAATGCCTAAAATCATGTCAAGGGCTTCATGTTCACATTAAACATCAGAATGAGGCAAAATAGTGGTTGGTGCAAGATGGGCTGGTTTGTTTATTTCAGAAACTGCAGATTTAAAAAAAAAAATCCAGTGAGTGGCAGTTCACAAGGCATTTCCTAGATCATTAAAACTGTAACATTTAAAATGAAAAAAGCTATTTGTAATTAAATTAAAGTAGCATTGAACTCTTTTTCTCTGTTTTTTTTATTTTATTTTTTATTTTAGAAATGCAACACTACTATTTTGTGGGACGTTTCTTAACAGAACTGAACGTTTGCAGAAATAAAGATATGACATGTTGCTTTTATTTGAGCATCCAACTCTTCCGAATATGTGACTTTTGCGGAATGAAAATGAGAATCATATTTAGACAGATGCAGCATGGAAACAGAAGCTTTGAGGGAGCTAGAGAGGGGAAGGGCTGAATTTTCGTTCCAAACTCCCCTACGTTAACGTGAGTGTTATGTCATGCTTGTGTTGGCTCTCTGTTCAGGCGGGAGGATGAACAGGGTGTTTTTGTGGCTGTTCTGGTTCTTTCTCAGTCCCTGTGTCAGGGAGGTCGCTGCTAAAACAGTGGGTTTTTTATTCTCCTGAACAGAAGGGTTTGATTTCAGTGTCCTTCAGTAAAAAGGCCGCCTTTTCCTGTTCGTCCTCCTTTTTTTCTTCTTTTCCTTCTTTCCATACTGTGCAGTTCTGCCCTGTCTATCCTCAGGCTGAGCATCTGGCCCTCGTCCCTGCTTATTCCATGACTCTGTCCAAGTTCATTACTGTAGATTTGGATGTGGGCTGCACTGCTGAGTAAGGGGAAATCTCGCTGTTCTCTCATCACTGTAATAAAGTATATTCTTGAAAGAAGATGGGCTTTCTTTCTTTCATTCTTTTATTTTAACTCAAATCCAGCTCCTTGCTCCTGTTTCAGAGAATGATTGTTAGTGAACTCGTTATTCCTAGAGTATACACATTAAAATGTGATGTTAGTGATTGTTTCTTTTGAAGGGTAGACTCACATTCTCCTAAGTCTGAAGACAAAAGAAGATATGTAGGCTGTCTGCAATGACCAAGTTTTCAAACAATGTGTATTAACATTTTTAGTTAATCTTGACAAAAGTGGTTTACCCAAAGCTGTTCAGTATCAAATACTCTAGATTTACAATTAGAATAGTGGTGGACTGGTGACCTGCCCAGGGTGTACCCCGCCTCTCGCCCGAAGATGCTGGGATTGGCTCCAGCTTCCCCGCGACCCAGACGGATAAAGCGGTACAGATAATGGTTGGATGGATGGATAGAATTAGAATATATGAAATAGGTGGGTTAGGGTTAAGAGTTCCTGATAGAGAACAACCATAGCATGTCACCCGAGTCCTGAAGCAGCAAAGCATCCATAAAATATCACAAAATTCACTATCGGCATGATGTTCTTATTGCGGAACACCATGTTAGCTTTTACGGCAAATGTAATGAGACCCATGTCTTCCACAAAAGTTCCAATTTCAACTTAACAAAAATTTTATCCAAAAAATAAATATCAACTTTAAGACAAATCTAGGTTTACAGTAACTTGTAGTCTTACAGTAACGCTTCATCAAACAAGTGCTCTTGTCTGGTCATTTAGCGTCCCTTTACTAAAGATGTAGCAATTGGTAATAAAACAAGAAACTGCAAACCTCGACATGTTCAAAAACGTTAGACCGGAAGTGTTTGTTAACAGTTCTGTATTTTCTAATACTTTTAAATTGAGGTTTACTTTACAAAAGAAAAATCTTCTTTTGTAACAATGGTTGCCTCTCACTGTAAGAATAATACTAAGTATATTCCTAAAGATGTTTTCACGTTGCTAGGCATATTTTTGTTATCCACGCTAGCCTCAGAGAGACTCCATATGCATCTTATACCTTGTTGCTGGATAGCTGGATGGATGAACGATGTTCCCAGGAGAGTTTTCACTGCATTCCTCTCTCCAGCTGCTAAGCCACAACGAAACACAAACCAATGTTTCCCTGAAATTGATGCCTTCCTGGTGTTTTACAAGCATAACTGACATTAAAGTACTTAATTCAGAACTCAGAGTTAGTGAGTTTTTGTGAGGGTTGGTCCTAATTAACTGATGTTTACTTGGCCATATTCGGCTGTGGAGTTAACTGATATGGGCTGTGTTTCAGTGTAAAAACCGTCAATAGGGGCTGAAGACTGTTTATTTAGCTTATCACTCTACGAAAAGCCAAATTGACGTTTGTTTATTTCGGAATATTTCCACAGCATCGTCTTACAATTTGTGCTAGTTTTCTAATAGGTTAGTTGTAACGCATGTTTATGTTTCCAGTAGATAAATACTTGTACAATATATTGCAATTTTCAGTATGCATGATATTGTAATTAGTGTTCAAATTATCACTACTGCTGTGTTTCATTCAGGATCAAGATGCCTACATAAGTAGCATTCTTAAGGTCTTGTTCTCTTTCCTTTAATTCTGCACAAATTTTTGTGTAGTTCATGTACTGAAGATATAGTTTTATATAACGTAATATAATATTTCAATTTTTTGGACTGGGATAAAAGATTACTAGGTTGACATGATAGGAAAATTGAATTCAGCACGGGTCATGTTTAAAGCCAGTGTTTTTTGCTAAGCAGATGAGAATAGCATCAGTGTAATGTCAGAAAGCTTAAGCCTTCTACAGTAGTGCCACAGAGACCTGAGCTAATCTGGTCTTACTGACGGACATGCTGTCTGCCCTTGGTGTATAATGAGCTCTGAGCAATAGATCATTCTAACACACACACACACACACACACACACACACACACACAGCTATATACAAGTAACGAAGTACGAAGTGGTACTTTACTTTAAAGTGGTTTTATTAGCACATGGCTATCTTAAATTCCTGTCAGGAATAGCTAAAGAATAGCTAAAGGAAAAGCTAAAGACATAATAGTGGCTAGCGGCTAATGAGGTGTGTTTAATGATTTATGTGTATTTTTGCACTTTAAACTCTAAATTGGGCAACAACAAGAAGTTGATCGATAGTTCTGTTCACGTGTAGTATGTGTAATTTTGACAGATTTGTGTCTATATACCCTCTAATCTGTTTTAGCTATCATGCTAACACAAGAAAGCTAGTGGCTAAACTGGTCAGGGTTTTTTTTTTGTTCATCTTGGTTAAATCAGATGAACGTGAGCTGTGTGTATTTAGTTAGCACACTAGATAAACAGTGATTTCAGTGCGCTTTTCTGTACTTTACGCATTTCAGGCTTGTTTATACCGTGCATTTTTATCTACAGATCTATGTTTTTATTTTCTGCTCTGTTTAGCCAGTATGCTAATGCCATCCACTTAGTGGCTAACCATGCATGTTTGGTGCTTCTCTGTAGTTTATTCATTTCAAACTTGGTTATGTCAGACAAGTTAGTAGATTGATAAAAACTGTGAAGCTTTTATTCTTGTGACGTGTCTATAAACCTGATGGGATAGCAATAGCAGCAGCTATCCTCAGAGTCACAAATATTTAGCCCAAACCACATTGTATCTAACTTTATAGAATGTCAGTATGACAGTGGTACGCCACTGTGTTTAGAACAACAATCAGCGCGATGTAACACAACCCACATTCTGAAATATTCTTCTGTAGGCAGCTCGCACTGGTTTTCCCGTCTTCAGCTCATTTTTGTCAACAGTGAAATACAGTTGTTTTCCAAGTGAGCTTGTAAAAGAAGGCACCCTACGTAGCAGCTATGTTGAAACAGTAAATCGCTTGTGCATGATTGCGGTGAGTAACGGATGAAATTCCTCCAGAGCTGCCTCACCTCTACCCATTGAGTGTTAATGTGAACCACATGTGTTATGTTCAGTAGGGGAGGAGTGTTTCCAGTCTGACCCCACACACTCCTCGAAGACACAGAGCTCTATGCTCTTCAGCCAGACCTAGCTGCTATGTTCTGCTTTGTTCCAGCTTTATGCCTGTAGACCTGCCATGTAGCTATGAGATAGCACACGTACACTTTGTTTCCATCTTCATGATATGATGTAGATATTTCCACCCATGGTGTGATGTGAGTTTAAAGAGGGCTTGCATCTTTTTTTTTTTTTGGCATCTTTTTTCCTTTGTACTAGTTTCAGTGTCTTCTGTGGTAAAATGCTGTGCTGAAGGAGTTCATAGCACCTGAAAGACATTTCCTTTGATGAATATTGAATAGGGCTAGATGTGTGAACAAGAGAAAATGGTGCCCTTTTGTGTTTTGTAAGAGTAAGATCAGCTTTATACACAAGAATATACATGCGTTGATTTTATTTGACACAAAGATCAATTCTGTGTTAATAATATACAAATGTATAGTACATAAACAAAATTATTGACAAAAGTTAGAAGGCAAAATTGTGTTGGGGTTATAATTATGGATATACATATCAAGTAAATTTAATGCATTCAAGTCTGTGCTTGAATAGGCTAAGATATATCGTGCATTGATAAGTTGCGATACAAATTTACGATGATTCGAATATATGGAATTATGTTATTGAGACAGCAGAGGTACAATAACACACAATAGTGGGAATACATGCGATGTTGCCATAGGCATAAGTAACTCGGCACTAATTCCTTGAAAACACGCAGAAAGACAGATCGAAAATGGGAATGAGCTTTTGTGCTCACTTATGAACAAATTCAGAAAGATATCTGATCTATCTATTTAAAGACTGCCGAAAAGCATTTTTCTTTTGAGAAAATGTTTGTTATTCACTTTTTTCATTTTTAATAAAAGTAATATATGAGATAATAGGCTATTATATTTTACTCCAACCTTTACAACTGTTTGTGAATAATTATCCTTGGTTATTAAGAAATTGAAACAAAAGCATATATATATATTTAATTTTGTTAATTTATTTAACCAAAGGAATATGTAAGTATTAATTATGTAGCAAAATAAATGTTGCATTTTTGGTAATAAAATTTTCTTATAATTTTCTTCTTTCTTTTTCTTTCAAAAATATCATGGGAAAAATCGAATCGTGAAGCCCAATATTGCGAAGGGAATCAAATTGTGAATTGGGTGAATCGTTACATGCCTATTGCTCAATGTAGATGCTTTTCTGTGCACCATGACTGTAAAGAGTGGTTATTTGAGTTGTAGAAAGACTACGATCAGCTCAAACTAGTCTGGCCATTTCCCTTTGTCCTCTCTTATCAACAGGGCTAACTGGATATTTTTTGTTTTTTGTACCATTCTGTATAAACTCTAGAGACAGTTGTGTGTGTGAAAACTCCCAGGAGATCAGCAGTTTCTGAAATGCTTAAACCAATCCATCTGGCACCAACATCCATGGCCAAAGTCACTGAGATCACATTGTTTTTCCTCATTCAGATGTCTGATATCTACATAAACGAAAGCTCTTGACTTGCATCTGCAAGATTCCATGCAGCTAAATGATAAATGTCCATGCAAAGTGCTTCTAAGTGAAACTAGCATAATGTGTGTGTGTATAACTCTGATATCAGCAGCCTAAAACAGCAACTGAATCAGATTGAGTCGTTCCTGAGTCCCATATGCAGCAGAAATCAATAATCCTTTTGTGCCAGTTGTGTATTGAACTCTCTGCCAGTCTGAATGTCCGCGTCATCTGAGAAATGGCCGTTGAGCAGAATTTGTGTAGGGGAGGACATAATGCTAAACAGATGTCCCTGATCCACATGTATCTAAATTATTTATGGCACAGGGACATGTTCATATGTCCAGCTAAGTGTTTTGGGGTCATGACAGAACTAGTATGATTTCTACTATACATTACATGTTACATGCAAAAATAAAACATTTAGCAGATTCATAACAGCATTTCTTCCACATCTGATGTAAACCTGGGTGTTAGGCCAGTAGAAAGTTATAGTTTGAATAATGTTATTAAGGGTGGAAGTGGGTATGGGTATTTTTATATACAAAGTTAGTAGGAACCACACCTGTTGAGCAGGAAACAATCATGTAACAGATAGTGAGAAAGGAGAAGATTTATCAGCTTTGTCTGTTCTTGTGGGTTTCTGTCACTGCTCTGCTCTGCTCTAGTCACCCCTCTCCTCTCACTCTTTCCTTCCATTTATAACCCAAGTATGAAGCGTTTCTAAAATGGGACAAATACACCTGGGTGGCTAATTATATACGATGCGGCTCCAAGTGTACCTTGTGTATGAGAAAAAGCATTTTAAATTGATATTGATCCAGCAACAAATGCTGTTAGTCTTATTTCATGTGTTGCATTATTAATAGTACACATGCAACATAAGTGGAGGTTTAAAGTAAAGACTCATGACACATAGGAGAAGAATTTTATCTCATAAGGAACACATTTGCCAACTTAGGGGCTCTAGGAATGTTGGTTTTTTAACTAGGCTGTAATCGAGTTGGTGGATAAAATGAACCAATATAAAGTGTCCATTAACTTGTAGACTTCTATGAATCTTTTTTTATTCTAGTAAAAGAAATGGAATAAAACTTGTCATTCGTTTGTGCTGAGGTTTTGTTCTGGAAAATATTAATAACCATATATTTATAGTTATAACGGATTTATTGGAAGTAAGTCTATTGCTGAGATTGAAGTCGCATTCATCTCAATACCGAACCAAAGTTCGAACCACATTTTGTAACAGTCAGAGGTAAAGCTGTTACATTTCTGACACAGAACAATCCCTTATATGTAACTATAAATGGATAAAAAGTATGACGTGTTTTGTTTTTAATTAACTAAAAAATTGTAAGCATTGACACTTTGCTCTGGTTTTAGTCAAATAAAACAATTGTGTATGCTTTTATTGGAAAATAATAATAATAACTTCGGGGTTGTAACCGGGATCAATTTATAAATTAAAAATTATATCCAGAATTTATATATTGTTGTGGTGGCACGGTGGTGTGGTGTTTAGCACTGTCGCCTCACAGCAAGAAGGTCCTGGGTTCGATCAGGGTGCCTTTCTGTGAGGAGTTTGCATGTTTTCCCCGTGCCTTTCCTCCGGGTACTCCGGTTTCCTCCCACAGTCCAAAGACATGCAGATTAGGTCAACTGGCTACTCTATATTGCCCATAGGTGTTAATGCGAGCGTGTGTGGCTGTTTGTCTGTGTTGGCCCTGTGGTGGACTGGCGACCTGCCCAGGGTGTACCCCGCCTCTCGCCCCAAGATGCTGGGATTGGCTCCAGCTTCCCCGCGACCCAGATGTATAAAGCGGTATAGATAATGGATGGCTGGATTGGTATATTGTTGTAAAGCGGCTTTGTGCATTGTTAATAGCTCTACATAAATAAAATTGAATTGAATAACAGTAACTCTGCTTTGATCATTTTCCTATAACAGTTATATTTCTTATTTAACTAATATGTTGATTATCAAAACATTTTGGTTCTTGATAGTTCTATCAGTGACGATGTTCACTTTAACTTTAACATGGTTTCAACTGCACTAGATGTAGAATTATAGTGTTCCACCAACGAGTGGCTCTTGTAATGAACTGTTTGACAGGAAGCAGTATTGTTTATGGTGAGTCAGGTCTGTAAAAGATCAAGCAGTGTGTGTGTGTGTGTGTGTGTGTATGTGTATGAATTTGAGCCAAATTCCATCTTAACTTTCTCTGTACCAGAGACCGTGTGCTTTTTGGGGATGTGTTGAAAAGTTAAAAGCACTTTTTCCAACATAGAGCTGTCCACTAAAATATGTTGGGGTGTGCCAACCATTTTGTAATAAACTTTGATTGGTTGGAGTCAGAATATGTGAAGGTCAGACGGTGGTGTGATTTCAGCTACGTCTTAAAAATTCTGCACGTCTTTTGGACTAGTCCAAGATCAAAAAGGTGAAGCTGGACAGTTTGAGTTTTGTAACCCTAACTAAGCAGACTTTGCAATGCACATTTTAGGAATTATGGATCATTTCCTCCACAGCACTTCCTATGACAACTATCTCACTTTCTCACTGTGTTATACCACTCATGTAAGTCACATGTCTGTGTAACCTGTGGTGCTTCTGTGGCAGCAAGAAAAGTCTGAGAAACAGAAAAGTCTAGCCGGATAATATAAGTAAGCCCAGCACAACATGTTTTATGCCATAGTGACATGTCTGTGCTAAAAAAAGAGTGAACTATTTCAGGCAGAGAAATTAGCTACTAGGAGTAGCTCTTGGTGTGAATACCATGTAAAAAGGAAGCAGTGATATCAGCACTGGTTCCTCTGAAACTCAGAATAGAAAAGCAGTGCTGCTAGGTGGAGGTTTATAAGTAGGGATTGTGTGGATCCATTACGCTCTAGAACTCACCTCTGACCTGGAAGTAGAGTCATGTGGTGTGTGCTTAAGCTATTTATGATCTGCCCTCATACAGGTTAGTGGGTTTTCTGTGAACAGGCACTGACTAATGTCATTTTCGACATAATCGTTTTGTTCAATAAATGCAGTAGTGAAACAAACAAAAAAAGTTTTCTTGTTTTTCTTAGCCTTGTTAAAATGCGCGATATTCAGGATTTTCTAAATAATTTAGAAAATTATTTCAGTTTCAAAGCATTTCTGTTCATTTTGTTCATCGAGTGAGCCTGCAGTTCAAGATGCATTTTCATTCTGTTCTTAGCACATAAATGATTATTCTGGTCAAAACTTACTTCTAGTGTCAAATGAGTACTCTGACCACACCTCGATGATGCGAAGAGTCGTAGAGGGAACGAGTTCTGGGTCTAAGCTTTGGCTAGAGATCTTCAATAGTACAGAAATAGAGCTATAGGAATGTATAGGTGTGGTCTTTTGAAAACTTCAGTTACTTCATAACTCTGTTTAATAATAGAGATGGCATGGGACCACTTTTCTTTTCCAATACCAAAACGGAAACTTTGACTGTCAAGCAGAACTTGTAAAATGTATTATTTTAATTCCTCCATCCATCCATGAATCATTATTATTTCACCAAGGTAACTTGTATGATCTGTATAGCCGCTGTATAATCATATTTTTCTTTTCCTTCACATGTTTCAGATGGACCTTAAACTACTTTTCATATCAGCGTTGTTAGGAGTCATATGCTACAGCAACGCCCAGCCAGGTAAACTCCCTCGATTAATAATCTTAAAGTTAGTGAAGTCTGCAGAGTGAAGTTACTGACATTACCTAACATACCATCTCATCCAGTTTAGTTTAATTCCATTAAGTTTATATGATTAAACTGGAATTTATAATGATCACTCACAACCCGTCTCTCTCTCTCTGTCTCTGTAAGAGTGCATGCCTTTAAATGTCGTTATCCAGATGAAACCAAAGTATCATACTGTAATGGAAACACATCCCAGTCCCTCTCTAGCTCTAATAACTGAGGACCACGGAGTCCTGAATGAAAGGACCCGAGAGAGACAGCGCTCAAAGCCAGAGTATTTTTGTTTTTCCTGCATGACGACAGTTGTTAAAATTCATCCACGCTGCTTTTGTTTTCCGCAGAGGGGAACGAGTGCATCAAGGCTAACGCCGAGTCCTGCGGTGACTGCATCCAAGTAGGGGCCAAGTGTGGGTGGTGCACAGATACAGTAAGTAGTGCTCACATATTCAGCTTATCTGACTCATTCGTTTGTCACAGATGTTGGAAAACCGTTAGGGGAAGCAGAAATTCTTGCTTGATAATGCACAAAGCATGTTCATGAGTTATCCATGTCACATCGACACACACAAATCATCTCCACAGCCTACTCATTCCAGTCAGTGAATAAATCAGTGAACATGTTATGACTGAAAAAAATGTAGACTTTATATACAGATGATCCTAGCGTCTGAATCGACTCTTCTTCACAAGCCCGCGCCATTCTTCAGGTGTTTGGTGGTTGAACTGAATGTTCCAGTAGCACTTGAGTTGTATTTGTTTTGAGAATGCCCAGCACAGCTATTTCTACTCTCCACGTCTGCTGCACTTCATGAAAAAAAAAATGCGTTCCGAACTGCAGAGCCAACAAGCGACTCTGCCATACATAGTAACGCAGATTCTGAACAGAGATACGCTGTACAGCTATTACACGTTTCAGAGCACAGACTCTGGTAAGATATACAGCTGCATTTGTTGTTACTCTGAAGTACAGAAGAATAGATTAGTTACCTTTCTTCTTTTTTTGGATATTTTGTCAAGGTCCTTGTTAGCCTTCATTTCTAAAAAAAGGAGAACAGAATGTTGGAGAAATACAAGCATTAGTCATTTCTATTCAACACATGAAGTATAATATCACATAATACATAATAGATTTATACATTTTAAATTTAAGCTGCTTTATTATACCGTCCATTGTTAAAAGTGTTATACAAATAAAATGTAATTGTCTTGAATCGAATTGACATACAGTACTCCATCTGTAATCCTATAATACCTCAACCAGTAGGATATTTTATATTTTCTGTATTCTTCATTATACATAACTTGGGGTTAAAGAAGAGTTCAAACTTACAAATTCCTTTCATGATTTTTTGCATTTCTTCCCACAAAATGGGAAATTTTTTAAATTTGTGCAATCAGAAGAGCTAGTCTCAATCTTGTACATTTTATCACTAGTTACATTAATCCTACATTTTTGGTGGTAATTACATTAGCAAAATATTTATTGGCAAAAAATATACAATAAGAAATTTATCCTATATATTTACGTAGTTTTGCACACTGCATATCTCTCTAATCACTTTTTCCTGCTCGGGTTAAATTTCATTGCTCATTTTTTTAATGTTTAATACCAGTTTAATAAATAAGATAAAGTAGGAAGTATTGTAAAAATAAAGATAGGTGCAGACAGACCAGCCTTTATTTCATGACATATAATCTATAACAAACTATATTTACTGGTTTTGTATGTGTTTTTTATGTATTACAATGACAGCTTGCTAATATAAAGGTCATTGTATTTTACTGATTCAGTGTCTTTAGTGATTTTGGACAAATGGATGATTCAGTAATAATCAATACAATGATTGATGGATATTTACTGCGTCATCAAATTATTCGTTAAAGACAGTGTGGTTTGTCAGAAAATGATTAACGTGTAGAAATTGTATTCTATTATTCCACTTGTAATTCACTGTTGAAAGTGTTAACAGTAGTTATTATATATTAAAGGTATGAAATTGTGATTTATACTAATGTGCCATATTTCTAACAAAAAAAAAGTCACAACAAAAATTGTAAGGCAGTCACTTTTAAGAATAAAACTGATCGATTCATTGATTAAGAGATTTTGATTCATTCTCATGTGATTCTTGATTCATGTGTAGATTACACTAGTTTACTTAAGATTCCTGCCTTTCAGGAGTTCCTTAAGCAGGGCGAGCCCACGTCAGCACGCTGTGATGAGCTCGAGTCCTTGAGGAAGAGAGGATGTTCGCTGCCCATGATCGAAAACCCTCAAGGGAGCCTGAAAATCCTCAAGAACAAACCTGTGACCAACCGTAAGAAAGGAGGCGAGAAACTGAAACCCGAGGACATCACCCAGATCCAGCCCCAGAAACTTGCAGTCAGCCTGAGATCCGGTGTGTTTTTCAACTCTAATCCAGATTCCATGATATAAATCTTTTATTCTGTGATATACCTGTGATATATCTGTGTATACCTCATTCATAATACAGTACAGAGTAAATGTTGAATATTTCTGTAGGAGAACCACAAACCATTAATCTGAAGTTTAAAAGGGCAGAGGATTATCCTATTGACCTGTATTACCTTATGGACCTGTCCTACTCCATGAAGGATGATCTGGAAAATGTCAAGAATCTGGGTACCAGCCTGATGCTGGAGATGTCCAAGATCACATCAGACTTCAGAATCGGTGTGTTTTTAAGTTGCTTTAAATTTTTTTTTTTTTCATCATTTTTTGGGTGAAATGATCATTGGACTTAAAGGGAAGGTGATGTTAGATAGTTAGAAGTTAGAGTTTTTTTGTAATATTTGGTGAAGGTCTTTTTTGCATAAGAAAAATATATTTTGTTATAATATATTGTGGGGCAGTGGTTAGCACTGTCGCCTCACAGCAAGAAGGTCCTGGGTTCGATCCCCGGGTCACCCAGGGTGCCTTTCTGTG
>JAQQZR010000033.1:22674073-22690672 GCA_030068235.1 Notoglanidium macrostoma | reverse complement strand
TGTCAACAACCGCTCAACTAAGTAAAGAGAAACAACAGTCCATCATTATCCAGTCTCTTTTAAAGTCATAAAAATAACGAAAAAAATTTAATTAGAAGGCGTGTCCAAACTTTTGACTGGTAGTGTAGATCACCAAGATAGCGTTTATCCCTTACCCGCAGCTCCACACATCAATGGCAGGTGTGTATCTCTCTTCTCCAAGCAGAAGCTCAGGTGGACGGTACCACAGAGTGATCACTTTATTGGTGTAGGGCCGGCTAAAAGACACAAGTTGCTGTGAGGATCATTGTGCAATTCCGTTAGTCTTATTTAAGCTTAACATGAGGAAACTGACCTTTCCTCGGAGTTGTAGAGTCGAGCCAATCCAAAATCCGCCAGCTTTATCTGCCCCCTAACGAAGAGGAATACGAATTCAAAAGTTAATCACTTTGGATGGTGCTATTTGGGAAGCACGAGCATCAACGGTTTCATAAATTAAACCCAAACAATAACATACTCAGTTGAGCCAGGAACAAAATGACAGAAAGACAGTTTGTATCAGACTTTCTCAAGCACACTGACTTGTTATTGAGCAGAATGTTGGAGCACTTTATGTCTCTGTGCAGAAAGTTCTTCTTGTGGCAGTAGTCCAGACCCTCCAGCAACTGGCACATGAAGGATTTGATATGACTCTCGTTGAAATGAACTAGGCCAGACTCCAAAAGCCCCATCAAGTCATGGTCCATGTACTCAAACACCAAGTAAAATGCCCCTGTCAGACAAAATTCACAATCAATACACACATTTCAATGAGAACAGAATTAAAGATCAACTATGATGTTTTTCTAACTCATGTAAATAGCGCGTGCTGTTTATTATTAGTCTTAGATTATGTGGAGTCCAGGTGTGCAAGCAGTTACTATATTAATAATAACATATATTATAATGAATGCATTAATATTAATCTGTTGTACACGTGACAGCCGGAACTCCAGGCCAAGCTGTGCTGTTATACAGAAACAGCACATACCTTCTGACCAATCAGATTGGAGCATTCAACTGTGCTGTGGTTAAAACTGTAAAAATGGCTCAAGTATCATAGCTGCTTTAGGAATGGTTCTTTTTAAATGTGTTCGGCAAGGAACACAAAATACCAGCGTCCGGGCAATACGAGCCGAAAGCTTGAAACCCTTCTCTTTAAAGGGGTTCGGAGCTAAGAATATTGCTGATTAACATTCAAGATATCTGCCTAAAGAATCTAACTCAACAATACACAAAACACTGCGAGTCTCCTATTGCCGAGTTAGATTATTTATGCTGAGGTCATATCAAAAATAAAGAACGATTAGTCGTTTTTTTTTTCACTACCTCATGTACACAGCACATACCTTTATCATTCTTGAAGTCCAGAGCATCCTCTTTATCGGTGACGATCTCCTTCATGTTGATGATGCTCTTGTGGTTGAGCTGCCGTAGGATCTTGATCTCCCGGATGGCTGTGATGGGAAAGCCCTCTTTCTCGTTGTCTAATCGCACTTTCTTCAGAGCCACCATCTCGGCTTAATTAATGAGAAGGCGATAAAGAAAAGTAAATATTTCAAACATCTGCTAGTCGACACAATGACTGTTTTGGTGCAGTGTTAAACGAAGGTGCCTGTTTAATATGTTGACAAGAAGAACTACTGTATTACTAAATAAGACAGCGCTACAGCTACCTTAATTACAATAAACCTTTACGTTTAAACAGGCATTATATCAATGGGAGTAATACAGTGTTAGAAGTAAACCTGATAGTGGGAATCTTACCTGTGTCTTTATCCTTGGCTTTGTACACTTGCCCATAGGTACCTTCACCAGTGATGCCAATGATTTCAAACTTGTCCACGCATCGCTTTCCCCAATCTATCTCTGTCTCCTTGATTTCTCCAAAGCGCGGGCCACATATTCTACACACAAACACACAAAGAGAAATAGTAACTAGGCATTTCATTTGGGAATTATGGTGAAGAATAACTTCATTTGGATGTGCAAAAGATTTGCTTTTCCCCCTAACCGTACCCTCTTTATTAATTGCAAACGATCTTATGTGAAAGAGTACATGGACCTCACCTAAAGAATGCCCTTTATATGAAATTAAAATGGCAGGTTAACTATCTAGTCATGTAAACTTCCTGTTAAAATGGCGTTACAGACCCAAAAAAAAAAAAAAAAAAGATGTTCGGTTGTGTTGAATACATTATTTGGCACATTAAGTAGGCTGCTTGGGGTAGTAGCAAATGTAAGAATGCTGATTGGGAGGGAGTGAAAATGTCTGGTAGCCAAACATGACTCATAAGTCACCGATGGTGGGCGGGAAAAAAAAAACAGCCTAATTGAGCTTGGAAAATGTAAATGCTTTCTGTGTAATAAGATCTTTAAAAAGCAAAAACATTAATATTCCCAAATATTAGTGATTAACATTAGACCTTAGATGTTTTTTTATTGGGAATTCTTTTCCGCTCGCACATGTCTAAGAACAGTTCCGTGTCTGGTTCAGGATTTATAGATGCCAGTTAGTATGTCGCATAACGCAAGAACAAATCTATGAAATTCAACCTCAAATCTGTGGGTACAAATATTCTCTTAATGAGGCCCAATTTGTCTTAACATCAGAACACAGCTTTAAGATGCAGTTCCCATGAGCGCGTTTATGATGTGGTCACTGCTGAAATCAGATGACGCGATTCTCTGATGTGATTTGTGAATGCTGACTTTGGAGTTTGTGTGAATATTTATAGTCAAACTCCAAAGGAGCATAGATGATGATGGACATGACACCAGCTCAAAAACAGCAAAACCTATGTGGATGCACTAGAGCTCTGGGATAACATACTTTGGTCTCTTTCTTAACGTGGCGGCCTTTTTCTCGTCTGGTGGGCTTTGAGGTGAGCCGAGCGTACTGGCAGGGAGTTCAGGAGGGAGGGGGAGGTCAGTCAGGAGGTGGCGGGTTTTCTTTTCTGGTTTCTTCTTCCCTGAGAGTATGGAGTTCTTCAAGCTATAGAACAAAAGAGAGGTTGAGAAGTAATACAAATACATTCACAGAGAAACAAGCAACACAAACAAATAGTACAGACCTATCAGTTCCATCTATATGGTCTATGAGGATAGGCAGAGGCAGAGAGGACAGTAAGAACACCGGAGCATTTCCTTTCTCCTTCTCCTTCCCTTGAGCAGCTTGTACTTTCCTCTTCTCCTCCTTCACCTTGCCTTCCCTGACAGATGGAGGCAACTCTGAGCTGCTCTTTGTGGGCTTCTCGACAGGGGACTGTGGCTGGCTCGATGCAGGGCTTCTGGGGCCTTTCTCAGAAGCCGGAGGAGGAGACGGGGGCCGTGTCTTCTTCACTGTGTGATTGGTGATGGGGCTGGGCTGGGGTGCAGTGGAAGAGGAAGATGAGCCCTTGGTTGGCGTCGATGCGTTGCTGGAGCTCTTGGCGCGCGCGGCCTCAGCGGCCTTGGCCCTCTTTTGCTTGCTGAGCTCGGCGGCCAGGCTGCTCTTGAACGTGAGGGTGCTGGGCGAGAGGCTGGAGGGCCGGGAGTGAGAACGTGAGTGACGGTGACGGCTACGAGAGCGTGAGCGGCGTGATGACGTGTATGGGCTGCGTGAGCGTGATTTGCCTGGACGCCTGGAGCAGCAAACAGGAGAGTTTAGAAAAGAAAAAGTAGATCGTGTTAACATCACTCATTTTCTTCAGTAAACAGTTCATTTCACCTTGAGAAATCAGCAATCATTAAATACCAACTAAATCATTAGCAAAAAAATACAAAGAAAACTATAAAAGGGTGGTTTCTGTTTCTGACAAATATACAAACATTATAAAGATTTTAAACTGTGGCCTCAAATGTATGCAACAGATCATAGGGTTTAAACTGATCTTCAAGTCAAAACAAGTAAAGACACATCATGGCTTCATCATGTTCTGAATTCCCCTTGGGAGCAATAAAATTTCTTACTTTATGTGAAAAAAATACAATACTAACATTTCAAGTTACATCTAAATCAGAACAAATTAATAAAAAATTAAAGGCAGCCATACACAAAAACTCAATCTGTAAATCTACCCAGGGCATTCGAAGCTTAATCGAATGTAATGGTTTAAAAAAAGGTTTGATGACCCCGATCACACTTGCAAACGAGATGTGTAGTGACTAGTGCAATCCGCTATAACTGTAATTCCACCGAAATGAGTCCTAATGCTCTGCAAATTAGTTTTCCACTCACAAACGAAACAAGGCTGTGTCCTCAACTAGGTCAAAGTTCAACCATCTCATGACCTCTGTGAAAACCTTATCCAGTCTTCAGTTGCTTAAACCAAGGTCAGATGTTAAAAAGATCAGCCACGCTGCCTCGTACGAAAGAAAGAAAGAAGGATAAAACGTGTAACCAAACTCAATAAGGTGCCTCATAAAGCCTTTCATACTAGGCCACTTAACCAGAGGACGCCATGTGGGTTGTTAGTTACTTATTAGTCACTAAACAGACAGGAGAATGTAGATCACCCTGGAGGCAGCTCATGGCAGCTTTACACAACTTTTTTTTTTCTTTCTCAGAAATGCTAATCTTCATCCTGCAGCTGAATTTCAAACTGGCTAAAAGAGAACATGATGCCTTTTTTAGGTCACAGTATAAAGCAGCATTACTTCTTATCCTTTTCACAGTTTTCTCCCAAGCAACAGGTTCAATTCGTCTCTGGGCTGACAGACAGCATAACGGTACAAACTTTACACACTATGACCACATCAGGGAACCTCGGCAAATTACTTTTGGCTGATCATTGTTCTGATGGTGCATGCTGGGGTGTCTGTGTAGTGGAAAAGTAAATGAACTGACCCCCGGGACACCTATGTGAAGGAGAGTCATGATGGACTGCAAAGTTTGCATGTTTAAGATATGAGAAAGGGCCTGAGCGGGCCAGCTTCAGCACTGGGCTGGGACTATACAGAGGAGTGGAGGCTCTGAAGCAAGCCATGCGGTGCGTCCTGCCTGCCATCACAGCTACTTTCCATCATAAAGCTGACTGAGTGTGTATGTACAGTGACATGGCGTTACCTCTGGTCTGTACTGGGGCTGACTGACTTCCTGTACGGGCTCCGGGAGCGTTTTCGGCTGTAGGGGCTGGAGGTGTGCTCACCCCACACTTCGTACGGACTCGGGGAGCGGCGCCACGCGTACGGGCTGCCCGGGGAGCGCTTCCGTTTGCTCGACGGCGACTTGGAGGCGCTGTAGCCGCTGAACGGCTCCGCGTCCCGGCTGTAGTAGGTCGAGCTCGGCGAGACCCGTTTGTTCCCGTAACTCGAAAACTGATTGTAGCTGGGCGACTGGTAGCCGTACGGGTATGAGGAGTACGGGCTCTCGGCTTTATTAAGGCCCGGGCTTCTTCGGTAGGCCCGGAGCTCCTCGCGCTCGTCCCGGTAGGCTTGCGGCGTGTCTCGGTACGCAGAAGGAGGCTCCTTGTCCGACTTGGTTCTGCTTTTGTGCCGCTTGGCCTCGCGTTTGTTGTCCGCGGAGGACTTCTTGCCGTTGCTGTCGTGGTTTCTCGTCCGCTCGCGTGACTTGGACAGCGCGTCTCTCTCACGGCTCGATTTTTGATCTTTGATTTTCAGGTCCTTTTCCTGTCGGCTTCCCGAGGAGTCGGGCTCCCGGCGCGATTTCCTTCCCGGCGTCACGTCGCCGTCTCGGTGCTCGGCCCACTGATCCGCTCTGGGTGACGGACTGTCCGAGAAACGCTCCGACTGCGAGCTCACGTCGTCGTACTCCACCGCCAGACCGTGAACATCCCCGTCCCTGTCGAAGCCGTCCGGTTTCTCGGGCGAGCGCCGCGCCTCTCGCTCCCTGCCGTGCTTGCGCCTCTTGCGCCGGGACGCCGACGAGCGCCGCTTCCCGTCCCGGTGCCTCTCCCGCCGGGCGGCGTTAACGCTAGCACCGCCGCTCACGGGAGCTTTACTCCGCCTATCATGTCTGCGGTTCCTTTGTGCCGAGGGGCTCCGGCCCCGACCGTCGTGAGAAATCTCCGGATTAGGCATTGATCGAGTTTAATATCCCCGTTCTGAAAGGTTTGTTTCCAGGTGACCGGTCCCCGGTAAAAACAAAGCAAAACATTTGAAACAAATATAGCTGGTAGCTAGCTATATAGCTAGCCAATTTAGCTAGCTAAAATAGCCAGAGTCTCCTCCAGCCGTGGGTTTTGTCTCTTCTGCACAAAAGCCAATCCACAGCATCAGTACTGCCAACAAATAGTCTGTCGAAGAATAGGTACTTTAAATGGTCCAGAACCCGAGGCAATATCTTGATAATCCAGTTACGAGCATTTCAGCATGTGTTAGCCGGCTAACTGTGATTAGCATGGCACTTGACTAGCTACCGCTAACTTAGCGAGCCATCGCATGAAGAGCCTTCTTCTTCTTCTTCTTCTTCAAATCGTCTTCCATGGCTTCATACTACTCGCTGTTTCTCCATTTTAAACAGGAACGGTGTTCAGCCGTTGTTGTGACTTGTCAAAAAATACGATTCTTGCAAAAAACCAACCCAAAGAAAAGAATTCGTGTACTCTTTCCGAGTGAAACTTCTTGACGCTTTTGCCCTCACACTACTGACTCTCACTAACAAGGAAGTAGCTATGCAAAGCTAGGCTTCCCCCGCTGGCTAGCTTGCATTCCCCTTCAGCAGATTCAACAATATAAATAATAATAAAAAAAACAAAAAAAAGGAATGCCGCTTTCAGAAGGATAATTTGCTATATTTACCAGAGAATTTAAATACCTTCTGTTAATTATTTAATATTTTAGCATAATTCGATCTGAGGTTTTTTTGTGTGCGCGCGTGTGTATAGCGAAACTCGCGTTGGTAACAGGTAACTACAAGGCCTCTGTTCACTGTAACGGCCTTCAATCATGGCAGACATGCTAGCCGTGGCACTTACCAACTTCTCTTAACTGCGTAAATCTTGCAGTACATCCCTTTAGCACTAGAGGGCGAGTCCGGCCTACGTCTGTGCTAAAGATTATTTTTTAATTTACGCCAGCAGTTGAAAAAATCGAATATTTTATGCAAGTGGGGAAGAAAAAATAAAGTGAAAATAAGATGTATGCTGACTTAGCATTTACTACTTGAATGCTTGTTTGTAACCACAGAAAAATCAAATATTATTTCTCATCCATCTAGACACGCATGGCCAATAGTTTTGGCCCACCTGAACATCCCGTTCCAGATTTAGTCCCCCTTGGCTGTTATAATAAGCTCCACTCTTCTGGGAAGGCTTTCCACTAGATTCTGGAGCGTGGCTGTGGGAATCCAGCCCCAAGAGCATTAGTGAGGTCAGGTACTGATGTTGGGTGAGGAGGTCCGGGGTGCAATCAGCATTCCAGTGCATCCCAAAGGTGTTCGGTGGGGGTGAGGTCCGGGCTCTCTGCAAGACATTCCAGTTCTTTCACTTTAAACTTCAGAAACTATATTTTCATGGAGCTCGCTTTGTGCACAGGGACATGGTCATGCTGGAACTGTTTTGGGGCCCTTTAGTTCCAGTGAAAGGAAAACAGACAAAGAAATTCTATACAATTGTGTTCTTTCAACCTTGTGGCAACAGTTTGGGGAAAGAACCACATGGCTGTGATGGTCCGGTGTCCACATACTATTGGCCATATAGTGTGTATGACTAGATTATGCTCTGATTTCACTGGTGCAACAAGGAATCACAACTTGTCTGGTCCTTGCTGGGTTTTCTTTACTTTCTCCATGTGAATAGTATTTATGCTGAGATCATAACATGCATCAAAATGGTCTAAATAACCATGTTCTTTTATAAAAAGAAAAAAAAAAAAAAAGACCTTCAATTTATTTTTCTTTACAATGGCTCATAGTACAGCAGTACACAGGGATATGGTTAATGCAACAGCAAACGAAAAAAAAAAAAGGAATACAATGAAAAAAAAAATTGCCTGTAGAGTATCTTCACAGCAACGAGATAGGCTTTTAAAATCAGCTGAATGTGGTGTGAAATTATTTTGGTGTGGAAAGTCATTATAATTTTATGATCAACTATACAGATTTGTAAATATAAAACCGTGATCCAGTCACACTAATTTAAAATCATTTACTGGTTTATCTCACTCATGTTGCAAAGCATGTTACAATTTGCATACTTTCAAATATTTATTTCTAACAAAATAACAGTCGGAGGATGTAGTGCTGCAGAGAGCAGAGGGGCGGGGCCAAGTGGGTGGAGCCAATTAGACAGGGCGTGGTCAATTACCCCAGAGAGCTGGGGCGAGGCCCGAGCTGGAAGTTCTAAAATCACGAAGCTAATTGGACGTACACGGTCCTTTGTAAATCCATAACGTGAGCCATAAAATGTAAATCACTTGTTAGAAGCCTATATGCAATACAAAAATGCACAGGTTACATAAATTGCAATTAATAAAATAACGATTGACTGAATTCATACACAATTTCTTCGGACAGAAAATGAACGCTGAAGAAACAGAGCTGCAAACAGACAGTATAAGAAAGAAGGAAACGAACTTAGTAAACTTTTTAAAAATGGCCATTCAAAAAAAGCTCATCTTTACTTCTGTTAGAAATGCGAATGATGATTCCTGCCAAATATTAGGCAGACTAGTGCATTACACGAAGAAAACATTTTAACAAGTCTGTACATGAATTAATTTGGATTGTATTAAATTCAATGTAATAATTTGTATGGACATGTACACCCTTCACATTTTAAACAAATCTTGTGTGCATGTGCACACGCTTGCACACACATGAACGGAGAAGTTTGAGCCATTGCAAATAAGCAAAAATTAGCACCATGACAGGATTAGTAAATAAGCAGGCAAAGCACGGCTTAGTAATTCTGCTACAAAGCCCACCTTGGTTATCTCACGCTACCATTCCAACATACAGCATTTCATACATATTAAGCTTACACAGAGTTACAGCGCAACATCTGATACCATATTAACCATGAACTATGGGTCACCATAAATGGCATCATGGTAGTTACTGGTGTAACTGATTTCAAACTGCATTTTTACTATCTACAGAATGGTGTCCCAGGTTTCCGATTTTTACAAAGTACTACTAGTCCTATCCACTTTTAAAAATCACACACCCAGCAATGACAGTGTTGCATTAGCCAGAACCTTTAGTGTCACTTGTCCATTTAAAAATAAAACCATTTGCAGAATGCATGCCTGGCTTTTGTTAGTGTTTACAGCTAGATTTACTGATGAATACACAGTTAGGTTTCTTATTAACAGCATGTTTTGAAAGCGAGAGCCAACACATCAAGCCTTTACCTTAAATCTGACAGTTTTGGTAAAATTATGCGATTGGCCTGTTCGGGCGTTTTGCTAAAAAGCAATATAAAAGAGGTATACGAACAACAACAAAAACATACACATAGAAGATATATGAACCAAAGTGGAGTGATTTCACATTTTTAAAATGTCGAAAACAAAATCGGTCATCGATTAAAATAAACGAAATAAAAACCTAATAATGGCATTTGAACCAATTACCTGATCAGGTTTGTTTTGATGAGTATTTGTCAGAAGAAGAAAAAAAAAGCAAAAGACGTACAGAATAAAGCCATGTCACATTCAGCATACAAAAAGACGAACATCGCAGTGGTATTATACAGAGCTTTAGCAGTAGTCATGGCTTTTTTTTTTTTTTTGTAAATTGCATCTCTGATATTATATCAGAGAACAACTTGTAAATCACCACATTTACTAACTACAGTAAAGCCCTGCACAGTGTTACCAGTTGAGAATAATGTTATAGAGGGTAAGTGGTCTTCCCCTGTAAACCATGGCTCCATGACGCGTCACTAAAATGGTAAATACGGAGCTTCACATTCAGAGCAGACATCAAGGCATCAGGAAGTCAAGAGGCCCAAAAATCCTTTGAAATTAACTTGCTCACATTTCTCATCAGCTTAGCAAAAAGCATAAAATTAAATAAAGGGGGACATTTTTAAACACACACACACACACACACACACGACTAGTGCCTTATAGTTCATTAGTATCGGTGTTTCCTAGCTATTAACCATATGTCAAAGATGTTACTGTGCTTTTAATTTAAATAGCAACAATTAATCACGACTAACAGCCAATCAGTTCACACCAGCTTAACTGCAACAGCAATAGATTTAAATTTCAAGCAACTTAGAAATGTTTGTTCAACATTCGTGATCACTGGTGGACCCGTTAGTGATTACTTACGTCTTCATTTCGTTGTCTAAGGCAGTTCAAGGCCTGTCTCGTGGGTTATTTGACCTCTTTTTCAGAAAAAAAGAAAAGTGAGCAAATGGCCCAGACATAATGGACCTGAATCCAAAACAGGGGTCATAGTTTACACAAGTGGTCCGCATTTTTTTTTGTTTTTTTGACCCGCTGATTCCAGTTCAGGATTTTATCGAGCAGCAGTTTCCCGGGGTTTATGCTGAGCCTGTAAAAATCACTGGCTGGACTGAGAGCGATTTGAAATTTGACTGGTGCCAACATGTGGCAGAGACACTCCACGAGATGTTACGGATTTCTGGTATGTAATGCAACAACGAACACATGGCAGAAAGTGAGAAGGAGCTCCGAGTAGCTTCACCTGAGGTGAAACTCTAAAAGCACTATAAAACCAACTCCGGCTCTGACGTACGATCACCGTGACAACGCTGCGAACCCCACACGCGCGCCAGGATTGGTTGGCTGTGAGGCAAAATACGGAACAGACATATTTACATATTAGAAACATGAGGGAAGAGCATGGTAATGATTGTTAAAGCACTTTTTACTATAAAATGCAACATCTTTCTCGAATCCTCTTGGCCAGACTTTTCCTCTTCTTCTTCCCGTTCTTCTCCTTGCTGTCCTCCATCTTCCTGGCACGGATTTCTCTCATCAAGTCAAAGAACACCTGAACAGACAAGACTGATGTAAACACCCACAATACCACACGGTAAACAATATTCTCACATGACGGACATCCATTCAAGAGCTGCAACACAATGATGGCCTTAATTTCCAAGAAATATTGTCTTCATGTCCGATTCATCTACAAATTAACTGACGTATTCCTTTGAGGTATCTGAAGCAACTTCAAGTACCGTCCTTCGTATTCCTGTACATCCTGCGCTGCATTATTGCCCTTTTTATCTTTTTTGTTACTTCATGCCACATAAATGTGCCTGTACAATAGCTGAAACTACCAAAAATGGGTCATTTATAATTTGTCTAACGGTGTCCAATGGTTATAATTTCCTAAGAGAGCAAAATTAGCTGTTCTCTCTGGGTAAGAGGCATGGTGTACTCTCTCATCCCGGTCAATCACACGGACAAGAACCATGCTGTGCCGTCTGTAGTCTCATGCACGCTCAACAGGATTGCACTTTCCTTCAGCCCTCCTTCAGACAAAGCATGAGCAGAAGTTTGAAAAGATGCAGCGGTTGGCTTCACGTGTCTCAAAAGAGCCATGCACACCTCTGATTAGTAGAGGTCACGTGACACGGCAGAGTTAGGCAGTGGGTAGGAATTGGGAAGACTGCATTAGAGGGCAAACGGGGAAAATGTGAGCCCATGGCTTTTGTGAGCCCACAGCTTTTCCGAATTGGAGCACCAAATAGGGCATGTAGGAATGAAAGTGGCGAGTGTGCTCGTGTGTGCTAGGACTGGTCTGGAGCATTCACTAGATCCAAGCATTTGGATTTGTCACTGTACCATGTCGTAAGGAATTTGCATAAAGGTGAGGAAATTGAGTAGCGGCGCTGTGTCACATACGTACATAAAATAATGGATGGCTGGACGGATCGAGAGCTGGATAAAAGAGCCGCTGCAGTTGTTTGCTTTGCCAGTATAAAGACAGGGTGAGTACGTATTAAAATCCTGCAATGGTATTAATGAGATAATGAGACAAGTTTCAGTTCTCCATCAATCCTGTTCACTAAACTGAAAAACCGAATGTAAGCGCTAGATCTGAATTATAGAATTACTGAATGAGGCTGAGAAGTTGCATATAACGTTTTAGCATGACGCGACAAAAATAAATAAATAAATAAAAAAAAATAAAAAAAAATCACTGTCACTGGAGTGTATACACACGAGCTGAAACAAATCTCATGTTTGCCAGCTGCTCTAGAGTCTCAGTTCATGCTCCTTCACAGAATACTGACCTTGTCCACGTTGGCGCGGGTTTTGGCGGATGTTTCCACGTAGCACACGCCCCACTGCTCAGCTCGACTCTTGGCCTCGTCTGCGCTCACCTGCCTCCTGTCCTCCAGGTCCGATTTATTCCCCACCAGAAGGAAGGGCACGTTCTCATCCTCCTTCACACGCAGGATCTGCTCTCTGCACAGCGTAGGTAATGCTCAGTTCCTCTCGGTCATTCATATTTAACAGTGCTACAGTTATACAATGGTACTCTACCTGAAGTCAGCAGTCGCAGCAAACGATTCCAGCTCGGTGATGGAGAAGACACAGAGGAAGCCCTCTCCACTGCGGAAGTAGTTGTCCCTAATGGCCGCATAGTCTTCTTGACCCGCTGTGTCCAAAATGTCGATCTGAACCTCCTCTCCATCCAGGACTACCTTCTTCCTGTAGCTGTCTGCTTTCGTAGGCTCATAGTCCTCTACAAACTGCGACGACAGGTGGAAAAAAGTACTACGATAAGTAAAATTAAGCTTTTGGGACAAGTGTTTTGGTGGTTTTGGGGAACTAGGAAAACTTGCGCAACTGCAGGTAGTCTAATCCTCAGCCAGTTCGATTTCGTGACTTTAAAGGTAGATTAGGCAAAGTATTAGTTTTTCTTCTTTTCCAACATTAGGTCTTTAACAGTTAGGTAGGTTCAATATTTGAATATGCCCCGCCCACATTCTCAAAGCTCCGCCCCCAGGATCTATGGCAGCTTGACAAGTATGGTGTTTGTTTTAAAAAAAAAAAAAAATAAAATAAAAAATAAAAAAAAGAAGACTACAATTAGGCGCATCCAGACACAAACATACATTCTGGACCGGATCACTTTTCCAAATAGGTTCTCAGAGACTTAATCCATTTTTACTAAAGCTGTGATTTTTTGTTCTACATATCTTCCATGGTTATTTATACAAGTAAGGAATCAAAATAAAAATGGCTACTGTAGCTTTAAAAATTATTACAGTGTCAGGTCAATGTAAATTAAACTAAAGTACTATCAGGTACAAGTTCAGGTTTCCGGACACATGTCTGTTAAGTAATGCCAGAGTACATCTGTAGTAAAATGATTCGATTTGCATGAGATGTATGCTCCCTGTATAAATCACAAAGATGGCAGTGTCTTCACAATGTACGCATGGTCGTCACAAGTTACAGGCATAATTTGCAAATCTAATATTAATGCAAACTGTTCTGACCTTTATTATAATTGTTTGTTGTTGAGCTACATGTATGTAGGTTATACGTGTGCTAGGAGCTCAATAACATATCTAAAAACCCTCAAAGTCTTTTAAATGTAGTCAATGGTTTATTGTTCTGCATTTCACACAGAAACTGCTTCGGTTTAGTTTCAGTGGGAGGAAGCAGAAAACCGCACAAATCTCTTCTCTTATAGAAATCGCTGTATGGACAAACGTATGTGGGCACTTGAGTACCGAACACCCCATTCCAAAACCCTGGGTTCAGCTGATCCCCCACTTTGCCGTTATGATAAGCTCCACTCTTCTGGGAAGGCTTTCCACTAGATTTTGGAGCGTGGCTGTGGGGATTTGTTCTCATTCAGCTACAAGAGCATTAGTGAGGTCAGGCGCTGATGTCGGGCGAGGAGGCCTGGAGTGCACGGTTTTGCAGTGGCGTTGATCGGTCAGGGCTCTGTACAGGACACTCGAGTTTACTTTGTACCCAGGGACATCGTCATGCTGGATCAGGTTTGCGCCTCTTAGTTCCAGTAAAGGGAAATCTTAGACAATTGCATGCTTCCAACAATAGTTTGGGGAACGACCACATATGGGTGAGATGTCCAGGCGTCCACATACTTTTGGCCATATAGTGTCGAACGCAATTCCGATGGGATATAGTTTACCTCGAGTTATTTCAACAGCTCCTTTCATTGTAGGTAAAAATGCGGCATAGTGTTTCTAGATGCATGCACACGCAGTCTGTTAAACATACGGACATGAAGCATTCGGAAGGGACGAAAATCCCAGAGACCCACAAATAGGAAAAGGAAAATATTTGCTCTACCCAGATTCCCCGTGTAAAACAAACCCAGTCAGAAAAAGACTTTAGATAACTAAATTGATATTAATTATTTTATTCATGTCACATACTTTCATACCGCGACTTAAATGTCTTTCATTTTTATTTAAATCATATTAATAGCTCGGGCTGCCCAGTCCCATATAATCCCATAACACGTAGACATGATTGTATCAAGATTTCAAGCTGCTCTCTCATCAATATGCAAAAGATCACTAACAATTATAATAACTCCTTATTCCGGTCAATAAATGTGAAACAGAAATAAAGTATAAAATAGTTATACAGAAATACCTAGAATACTACAGGCCTCCAAAAAGCAATATTTCCTGATTGAATTTGTTGTCTGAACATATTTTTTCTAAATTAAGACATTTCTCGTGCTATTGTTCTTACCTCGTCGTACATGAATTGTAAGGTGAGAGCTGACTTGCCCACACCTCCACTGCCGACCATAATCACTTTATGCAGGGCCAGAGAGTTCTGCCCTTTTGGCTTGGCGGCTGCCATGGCAACTCAGGAGGGCAGGGTTCGAGAGGAGGAATACGGGAGGTGAAAGAGTTCTGAGAAGCAGTTAGGAGAGCTCACAGATGTGATGAGGAGCAACGTGAGCTCCGGAGTCTGGAGATGATGGTGTGCAAGGCCGAGGCGCTTACCTGTAAGGAAAGGGTAATCTTAAGTAATCGAAGATGAAGACAGATTTGATCCATGAGCATATTTTGCAGAAGCGGACACTATGCATATGCTAAAGAACGTCTGAATCGCTGTAATGTCTTATTCATGCGTTCACATGATACAGTAATGTTTTAGTAAGAGTCTGAAATGAACTTTATCACCATTCAGATTCGGATACATGACTTGACACCTGGCGTGTAACAGGAAGACTTTAATAACGTTCATATCAGCATATTAAACACCTAAAGGTTGCTTCCTGGTGGGCTCAGAAAATGGCAAAGATGCAGTGTTGATCAAGCCAGTCCTGGATTTTTGGATCCTCACAACCTGCTAATAGCTTTGTTTTTTTTGGTTTTTTTTAAATAGGAGTTACATTTGAGATAGAGATAAACATGCCAGCCAAGGGCATATTTGCAAAACTGCTGCTCATGCTGTGTCAGGCCAGCGTAACATACTCGGAGGAAAACGCCATCTGCCCTCTTCCATATGCATGAGCTCAGAGGTACCCGTGATCATCTAGTGTCAAAGTGATTGACAGGGGAGACAGAATATGCCATTTCAGAATACGGCCAATGTTGCTCTCTAGGGCACAGATGGCTGCGGCATCGCTGGGATTCGGACTCGCAATCGGGAACACACTTTGCTGTTGAGCCACTCTCTAAGCCAGGGGTTATTGAGACGGTGATGGAAATGTCAATGACCTGTTAAGTTAAATTTAATACTATAGGTAAAGTTAAATAACATTAAATAAAAATATATTAATAATACAGTTCTACAAGTAAAAAAAAAAGTAATATTATTCTTTCCCCATATGTAAAAAGTGAAAGAAGTTGATTGAATTACTCATGGGTGGCACCCCTGATCTAAGCTATTTAAAGCTCTTTCAGAAGCTCAGATGTACATTGACAAGGCTACGACGCGAGCATGACACGCAATACATTTTACCTCTGACTAGAACAAAGTGCTGAAGCCTTCTTGCAAACCTGCTCTCGTCACAGAAAACTTCGCAACACAGTTTTAATGTAGAACGTAGTTGTATATAGAACGCCCACCATACAAATCCCTGTGAATTAGCTGATACTATAGAATCGGTAACATACACTATATGGCCAAAGGTTTGTGCACATGACCATCACACCTATACGCGCTTGTTGAACATTTTTCAACAATTCCAGATTTCCAGATTAGAACACTTGGGTTTTTCCACTACAACCTTGACTACCCGTGTGTGCACAGGGGCATTGTCATGCTGGAACAGGTCTGGGTCTCTTAGTTCAAGTTTACTGAAGCTACCCATGAAAGACATCCTAGATAATCTAGGGCTTTTGTGCCAACAGTTTAGGGAAGAACCATATACAGATCTGATGATCAGGTGTCCCCTAATTTTGGTAATATAGCGTATTAGAAATGAGCACATTAATATAAACCTGTGATCTGAAATACAGCAGGCATTACGGTCAGAGCTGCGATTATTTAAAATTAATCGTCTTCCCACCAATCAGATTTAAGAATGCAATAGTACTGTAGTATAATCAATTCTTCTTGACACACACTACCAGTCAAAAGTTTGGACACGCCTTCTCGGTCATAGGTTTTTCTTTTTTTTGTTTGTTTTCTACATTGTAAAACAATACTGAATCCCTCAAACTATGAAGCAACACATATACTGAATTATGTAGTAAACAA
>JAQQZR010000033.1:22619079-22670355 GCA_030068235.1 Notoglanidium macrostoma | reverse complement strand
ACACATACACACATACATGTGTATATATATGTACATATATGTGTATATATATATAATTTACTTTCATTCACTGTCATTTTTGATCCTGTAGTCCTGAAGAAGACCTGTTTATCTGAATTAAGCTCCAAATATGCAGTAAAACCATGGAGTGAGACCTTTCAGCTGGTGCACAGATACATGGTAGGAAAACCTCAAATCTTATGCTCTCACATGAAATATTAAGAACCTGCTAGACGCAGGATGATGTAAGGTGTGATTTAACTCAAGGTTGTAAGTAATACTGACCATCTGCTTGTTGCAGCCATATGCTCCTCTGTGTGGTATTCCATGTCTTCACCAGTTACGCAAGTGATAGCCTGGTGCTCTTACCGCTGCTGTTCTGCTGAGCGAGTTGCGTGCACAGCCCAACAAATGTCTTCCAGATGTAGAGCTTAAGTAAGACTATTGTGGCCGGAACAACCATGTGCCAAACTAATACGTAAACAGCTGCTTCCTTCTCTGGAGGTTGGGTGAGAGGTTGATTCTGCGTGCTTATAGAGGCGTTTCTCTTAAAGTACCTGTAAAATGTGAATTCTCATTTTAACAGGGTGACCTTAACTTACCGTACACATTTATTATTGGATTTCATATGATGCCGTGTAAATGATTACTGAACCTCAAATGACAGGCAATTTTCACGAGCAGGCTGCAAAAGCAAACCAGTATGGTGGTATGTGTAGTATAGTTCTTTGTCTTTTATCATTCAAATATTGATGTATGTTATTAATTACACCACATGAATGCAATAAATGAATCCTATATCTCCATCCAAAAGTTTCTCAGTGTAACCCAAGATTTTTTGGCCTAGGTCCTGGGCTGTTGACTTTATGGAAAATATCCATTAAAAGGTCTGGGAGTTTCTGCCCAGAGTAGAATGAACAGCTAAGCCAAAGCCCAAAAATGATAACTCCCTATGCACAGTCTTAAATGGAGGAATATTAATGCTGAGGTCATGAGATTCTCCTTCAAGTCTGTAATGCTTTTAGCAAGTCCCATCAATACACATCTATATTACTGCTGGTCTTTTGGTACAATATATAAATCAAAATATAAATGTCGATATTTTTTTTAACCCGGACATGATGGAAGGAAAATGAATTATTGACGCTGGTAGGAACCAATCAACAGAGTTTTGCATACACATTTGATCAGTGTCATCATTGTCTTAAAACATGTTTTTTTATATATACTTCCTATGCTTTTACAGGAGAAATCTAGAACAGACGGCAGGCACTGTGAGCCAATTATGAGATGCCTGCAGAAACTCCAGGAAGCTCAGAATGGTAATAATCTCCAGCACATCATCCATCATGCAGAAATAGTGAAAAATGCAGTTTTAGGCAGAGAAAAAAGGTTAAATATAGGGCTTTAAAAATTCTTTGGGGAATCATTAAGATGATATTTAATACCATACTAGATAGAGTTTCCATTTCAGAGAAGGTTCCAAGTAGAACCTGTTTAGAAAGTAAAAAACAATGCACGGTCCAAGGACCCCTTTTTTTGTGTGCATGCAGGGACCAATGATAATGAATCTTTTCATGATTAGGTGTTTTTCTCTGTGTCTTTTAATCTGCAGTGACCTCTCTGAGTGCCATGGTGACCAGACTGGAGACGATTGCCAAACAGAGAGGGTTTGAACTGTTTAATTACAACTACCACTTTTGACGGAGGTTGATTAAGCTGTTTGTAATTTTAGAGGTTTCTCCTGCCAGCCTGGGGAAATTACATTTGCAATTATAAAATTGAAAAGCCTCTCTTTTCTCCCTGTAAGACAGACAGCATGACATCGCTGATTCCCACCTGCATTGCCATTGTCTTGAGACCAGAGCATGATCAGTTGGGACTGTTGGAGAGAGCATGATCAGTAGGGACTGTAGGAGCCAGAACATGAGCAGTAGAGACTGTTGGTGCCAAAGCATGAGCAGTAGAGGCCACTAAATCCAGATCATGAGCAGCAGAGGTTTTTGAGCCAAACCATAAACAGCAGAGACAGTTGGAGCCAGAGCAAGAGCAACAAATAGCCATAGAGTTGGGAAAGTGTCGTCTTCTTCTAATTCTTGCCTGGATTTGTTATGGATATCCATATGTTCTATACAGACCTCCTAACACTAGGAGCATACACAGTAACCGAATCTATGGCTTTTCTTATTGCATGCAACAATCTCTCTCATCTCTGTCCATCTCTGGTCATCTCTCTGCCCAACACATTCAGTCATAACATAGTAAATCACGGTCTTTCAACAAAATTTTAGTTAAGTTAAATTAATAGAATAATTTTTGTCCCTGATCTTTAAAAAAATTACAAACTGCTCCATTAAGCCTTCCTTTACAAGTTCGTTGTGTTATTATTCACACGAGACTCGGTCCTCTTCAAGTAAGATGTCAACATTATCTCTAACCTTATCCATGCTGTGTCTGAGTGATATGACTTGTGGTGATAGTCAGTGTAAGCCTGCCTTGCATTAGGATGCGAGTAGTCCTGTAGAGGTCGTAAAACTGTCTTCGAATACTTAGTGAATCAATGAGAAAAACCAAACTCCCTAGCCAACATGTGTAGTTTATACATAAGCTCTTAACTGTGTGCTGAACGTTTGACCTCTGTAGACTGGGCTCCCACTTGAGTCCCACAGAGACTGCGTGCTATCTGACAGCGGATCTGTTCTATGTGGAGGTGCTGCTGCTGCCTGGGGGAGAGGTTGAGGATGTGAAAGTCGCTCAGCACGGAGGCACTCCTGAGGTATGAAGAATGCAGGTGTTTTTATGAGGAGTCAGTCACTTGTTCTTGGTGTTTGACCAATTACTCATTTTTCTTTTTTTTTAGTCAAATGCATCACTTTGTCAATTGTTAAGGTAAGAAATTAATTATCCATGTTTTGGGGGGGAAAAAACAACCTGTAAACAAAATTCAGATTTTCTTTTCTTTTTTTTTTACTTTTTCATATAGATATAGATATATGCTCACCAGCCACTTTAAAAGGACTGTACACCTGCTCATTCATGTAATTATTGAATTGAATTGAATCGAATTTATTTATATAGCACTTTTAACAACAGAGATTGTCACAAAGCAGCTTCACAGAAGTATATAGATTCTGAATATAAATTTATGAATATATATGTATATATAATATATATAATATAATATCTCCTTAATGAGCAAGCCAGTGGAGACGGCAGCAAGGAAAAACACCCTGAGATGACAAAAGGAAGAAACCTTGAGAGGATCCTGACTCAAAAGGGATCCCATCCTCATTTGGGTCACACTGTATAGTTAAATTACAACTAACACACTTTAATAATAGGGTCAAGTTTTAATGATCAAATTAAGCTGACTGAAACTGGACAGGAAAAAAGTCTAGGCAATGTTTTCCTTTTTTATCTGTCTATTTTTAGTGAGCCTGTCAGCCAACAACAGGAATCTGAGGCTATAGGGGGGACTGGAATCAGATGTGGTCTTCTGCTGTTCTAGCCGATCCGCCTCAAGGATTGATGTTGTGCCTCGGTGGTCTGAGATGCTTTTCTGCTCATCACGGTTGCAAAGATTGATTATTTAAGTTAGTGTAGCTTTCTTGTCAGTTTGAAGAAGTCTGGTCTTTCTCCTCTAATCTCTCTCATCAGCGGAGCATTTTTGCCTGCAGAGCCTCTGCACACGATTTTTGTTTTCTTGCAAAATTCCATCGAAACTCTAGAGACTGTTGTGCATGAACATCCTATAAGACCTGTCAAATGAATAAGATCACTTTTTTCACATCCTGATGTTTGCTGTGAACATTAACTCAAGCTCTTGACCTGTATCTGCATAATGTTATGCTTTGCGCTGCTACCATTTGATTGGCTGATTAGTGTACAGGTGTTCCTAATAAAGTGGTCAGTGAGTGTATACTGACTTCTTCTGTATCAATATAGACTGAAGAATTTTAAGGAATTCTCACTCAAGATGGAAGACCTTGCTTCTCTCTGCAGCATATCAGGCGACAGGTATTACTTCACCCAGCATGGATTAATAACACCAATTTATTTTGTGTATGTTTTTACGTACATTTTAATAAGTTATTATCCTGCAGTGCTACCAAGTTAAAGGTGTACACATCTCTTCAGCATCTGCAGAAAGACCTGCTGAAAATCTCTAACTTACCAAGGTGTGAAGAATGAAATATTTTAGTACAGTATATCAGATAAAATGTGTTGCAAATCCTTGGCCAAAAAAAAAGCTGATCTGTGTTTCATTTTTAGATGTTTGATCGAGAGTGACACTCATGTCGATATGGTTCTGAATGGCAGAATCGGGAGTGTCACACCTAGCCGTGAAGGTAAAGCGCCAGTGTTATTAACACTTTTGGTGATGGATGGATGTCAGTACGGAATATAACAGTATCCCTTCCTTACCAGGAAGCCCAATGAGCATTGAGTACTACATCAGCCCCTCAGATGCTCTGATGGAGAGGTTATATCCAGGTACATCAAGGCAAACTTTTACTAATTCATAGGGGAAATAATAACAACAAATGCATTTTATTAGAGTTTAAACCAATTTGCAGGCCTCTATTGAGATTACACAAGATACATTTTTCCTATGACAGGGGAGGGCAGCCATACCCAGACTGCCGTGGTGGTGGTGGCTTCCAGTGCCACTACACACAGGTTGCAGATGGCGTCTTTGATCCCCACACTACTTCAAGAAGATTCACAAGGGTGCGTAATGAGATCCAAGACTCCTCTGACTCCAGGATGTCCGTGGGTTCTTAAGGGTCCTAATCAGGGTTCCTAATCAGTGAAATTACATTTTGCAAATAAATGCTATGGCTATTTTAAGTGGTCTCAAATTCAGATTTATGTGGTCTATGTGTTTAAGGCTTATGAACGGGGTGGGGGGGGGGGGTGCACTGAATGTAGCTATCTGATGAATTAGCATGCAGACACTGAAATAAAATTGGCTTAAATACAACATAGACCCATAATAGTTCAATTCAATCTGTTCATTCGTTCAGTAGGTGATTTATTCTGTTCAGAGTTGTAGTGAATATGGATCCTGTCCCAGGAACACTCGCCGTGAGGCAGACATATGCATTGGATGGCATTCCAGTCCATCACAGGATACCACACACATGCACACACATTTGTGAACGGGCAACGCTACTTGATGTGCCACGCTAGTTAAACTCGATATCAGCTGGTGAAGCTTGCGGTGTAAAGTATTCTATAAAATGACACACTTTGATGGTGTGACCCATTTCCCTGTAATTTATACTTAAATATATTACATTTGTCTTGGTATTACGTTTAATTTGGCAGTACCTGCAGATACCAGAGCCTTGTGTTTTTTGTTTTTTTTTTGCAACTGTTTTTAAATATGTCCTTGAATTTCCCCTTGAAACTCAGACACCATTTTAAGGTTTGTTCCTTTACTGTATTAGTTCAAATGAAGTTTGTTCGATGACACCTAGGAGCAAGGTATGTAGTATAGGCTTCAGGAGCAAAACTTTCCAGTGATCTAAGGCAAGTGACAAGTTTTGGATCGCAAAAAGAATTGCCAAATAAAGCTGTTTAAGAGTGTATATCAATAAAATATTTTATTATATGTATTATTAAAGTGGAATTGCCTTGCGCAAATAATTTAATTATATTAAATTCACTCCTTGCTGTTTGTATATGCTCCTGAGGCAGGATGGGAAATGAAGAAGGACATCTTAAAAACCTTTCTTATGGTTGCTTTCTGTCTATCTTTCTATCTCTGTCTGTAATGGATTTAAATAATTTGTTTCACCTGTTGAATATTTTTCAGGCTTCCTGTTTTCATCCCGCTGTCTGAAACATGCTCTGAGTTTCTGCCAGCCTTCTTCCTTCTCAAAATCAAGCCACCAGTGCCCATTCTTAACTCCTTCATCCACATGATGAGCCAAATAACAGGTCTCACTAATCTATCTCAGAAAGAGTCTAACAGCACTAGAGGATGGAATAGTGTTTGGTTAAATTGATGTACACTCTGATTAAAGCTGAATGGGTGTGTAGTTGTAAAGAATAAAATATTGCTTTGGGATTCATTGTCATGTCCTTCAAGGTGTCCTTGAGGATGCTAACAGAGATTCTGATTAATCTTCCTAAGACATTCCCCCAGATGCTGACCTGCAGGGGGAGCCACTTTTCCAGTTGCTGCAGTCGGCTGCTCTAGAGGGCAAGAGATCATGTAATGGAAAAGATGCTCACTTTCTTGTGGTATGTAAAACATAATCCAGTATTACGTATACTAAATATTATGCACGGTTTGTCTAAGCACCATTTCAGAGTAAAGATATTATCAATGCTATTATATACTCATGATTGTATTTTTTGTAACTAGATCTATGCATAAACGTCTACAAGTATTGCACAGTATCCAGTGAATGTGGTGGTCTGGGAACACCCATCAAATACTTCTGTGGATAAATGAAGTAAAGTCATATTTTGACTAGTTCTTTGTGCCAAAATATACTTCTCTACATGTCAGTGCACATATTTAACCAAAACAATGTGAAGAAGGGTGGCACGATGGTGGTGCAATTATTTCCCCCAGCTGATATGAGGTTATAGGAGAGATAAAAATCAGTGAAATTGGAATTGAGTCTTAAACAGTTTTCCCCCTGTTGACTTTTTAACTAGAACAGACCAGTTGTGCAATGATATGTGCGAAAGTGGAATATATTTCAGTACAGGAAAGCCTGTAGTTTTCATAACTCTGTGTAGCAGAAAACATCAGAAGCTGTCTATGTGAAGGGTTTTTCTAGGGTGACATGATGCCACCAAAGTGTAGTCGAGTCATGTGACCATAATGAATAGAATGATGCTTTAGGTGTTAATAACAAACAGATTTCATTTGCCAAGGAATTTCTCACCACAGTTGAACTTATGATGCCTCTCAGACGAATAGTGCAACTCCTTTAGCTTGACTCATTAAAAGTGGAAAATTGAATCACCTGGCTATCTGTATAAAACCACATAAATTACAAACTCATCGTTATATTTCAGTAGTTTCGTATACAGCCGCAAAATGCGTAACTTGGATTTGGAAATTGCTCTTAGTCTCTGCCAGATGCTGAGCTTCACAGCTATTTGTTCGCTGACGCTGAATGGAAGCGTGACTTCTGGAAAGGATCCCTAATTCGCACAGTTCCTTTCACCCATCCTGCCCATGTGCCTGCCTTATTGGACCTCCTCCGGTATCAGTCTGTCGTCAACACCTTACTGGCAAGCTGCATTACCAGCCTTAACCATCAACCAGGTAACATGTAAACCATGCATGCAGAAACTCACTGCATTTATCACGTACTATATGCGCATGAATGTCTGAACATCTTTATCGCAGAGTCAGCGTGTGACCTTAACTGTGAAGTCTTACCTGAGTCGGGCTGCAGCTTTTCTGTGACCTTCAACATCGCAGACAGCGAGACGCTGGCAGTCTGTATGTGCTTACCTGATGTTTGTTGTGGTGTTGATTTCAATACTTTGTGATTTACACACCACTTACTGTTTATTATATTAACTCTGTTTATGTCCTCGGTATTCTCTTTATTGGTGTCTAGTGCTTGTTTCAGTGGTGGATTGTCGTCAGCTGCGCTGCAGGCTCCTAATACCTGGTAAAGCGGATCACTCTCTAGATGACTATATCTCCAAAGTTCTGGCACGGTACAAAAATATACATTTCCTTGCATAAAAAAGAAAATCATATGGTAAATTTACCAATGTAAAAAAACACAAATATAAACTATATTGCATGTTTGCATGTATCGTACTTCAAACTAGGAATATTTTGAATATTAGGCCTGAAATAGTTCATTACAAATATGCAAATATATTGCAATTGTAATATGCCATGCAAATTTATTAAACGCATTGAAGGACACATTGCTGTATTTTAGCAAGGTCAGGTTATGGTCAAGAACAATTCCTAGACTTTAATCATCAAGTGCTTCTTGTTCACCGTGATTAGCCAGCGCTGCCTCAGATACTGCCCAGATAAATGTGACGCTCGTTATAAACAGTGAGGAAGATAGAAAATGGATAATAATTTAGAAAAAAATGGTTATAATTAGAGATGTTTTATTGCATGCATGAAGACAACCTGAGTGTTTTGTAGTCTAAACAAAAATTGGACACAGCCAGCTTTTATATTGATGTGTGCGTTCAGAAGGACACGCGGTAGACCATATTAATAATACCCAAGGCTAAGATAGGAGAAAAACATGAGCAAGGACAGAACATCATGATACAAGGGACAGACATGTGAACAAATATAGTTACAGAAATTACATAAAATTGAATAATAGAAAAATAGAAAATAATCCCACAAAACCGACCGGTGTCAAAGACTTGAGAAGATTGTACTTACAGAAAACAGTCTATACCCAGTTTTCAGTCATTATTGGTTGGATAACTTCACTTAGATAGTATAGATTTGAAGCTTGAAATTTCAGCACGTCTCAGGCATGATACGGCACCCTGGGTGCCGATAGGGTTAAGGGCCTTGCTCAAGGGCCCAACAGTGGCAGCTTGGCAGTTCTGAGGCTTGAATCCCTGACCAAAAGAAAACTGATTCTCAGCTGCCAAAACCCAGGAAATCGAAAAAGACCTTTATGCCCGTACTGAAGATCCTTTTCACACAGTCAGAACTGTTTGCCTCTGTAGTAAGCAATTGTAGAAGAGTAATGATTTATAATTCCACCTTCCGGTGTCCCCCAAAAGAAGATGAGATCCCTGTTTCCTCATGTCATCTCGGGGAGATTTTAATTGCCACTGTCTCCTTTGACTTGCTGATTAGGGATCAGAATTTAAGTCTATATCTGGATTTTTGTAAGGCCGTTTTGTGACTGCCAATTGTTAAAAGTGCTACATGAATAAAATGTCATTGAATTTAAAAACCAGTAGCATGGTTCAGATCCACAATCCCCAGCTTGTTGAGAAGCATTACTGCAGATCAGTACGTTCTTCTGATTGATCACTTTTGATTGGATGGGATCGAAAATAATTGAAATCATATGAAATGGCCTTCCCGTCCTCCAGATTTCAACCCAATTGTACACTGTGAGGAGATTTTGGAGCAACATGTTAGGCATTGCTCTCCAGAACCATCATCAAAACTACAAGCATTGGAATATTTTTTTGGAAGCATGATGTTCATCACTACGGTACGGTTCCAGAGATTCGTAGGGTCTATGCAAAGGTGCTTTGAATCTCTTCTGGTGATTCGTAGTAATCCAAAACCTTACTTGGTTTTTGGTATTTCATTCCAATCACCCACGGCACTCGCAGCTTCTCTGAACCGGATTGTAAGAGTGTTCATATGCATAAGACTTTGTAAGATTGGTTAAAGGCCGGTATTATTGTGATGATTAAAAAAGTATATATTGTGCAGCTCTAATGAACATGACTATGAACAGAGTATTATATGTGTTTTTTTTCTTTCTAGGTGTATGTCTATCCCCATCACTTTGAGGGCTATACGAAAGAAGCTATCCTGCTTAAAGTCTCCAGCACCGCCACTTGATCGTGATTCTGCTAGGAATGCTGACAGTTCATCCTGTACACCAGAACATTCTTCTGTACAAAACACTCCAGCCATCCTCCCTTCTGCCGTGCTCTCCTCTGAGCCCATGGAGGAGGATGAGCGTCCCTCTAACCCTGGCCACTATGTCATGTCTGTAGCTGCTGCTCCAGCAGTTGATGGTGCTAATACAGATGCGATTGCTAACCGTTCCCCCTGTGTCTCTGTGGGTGTCTATTCACACTGGGTGGCCAGCAACTTTCCAGCGTAGCTGATTTAGAATAGTGGAAAGGGATGATCATGTCTTAGAGATAAGTAGTAAGTTACTTGTTATGAAGAAGGTCATTAATAAAGATATTTTAAATGGACGATGCTACATGAGCTGGAATTCTCTCAGAGAGCTAGAGTTTTGTTTTTTTGGGTTTTTTTGCATCTAAAGACATTTCTTTATCATGTGTACTGCCTAAATATAGCTTGATTGTGTATCAAAACATCACATAATGAACCAGTATGGTGTTTTATTGGCCCTGTCTTCATGACAAAATAAAATATTCATCCCACATGTCAGATTGTGTTAGAAAGCAATAGCTGAGGCTGAAGGTATCCTTTGTTGTGTTTTTGTTTATTTGCTATACACCATGATAATCAGGGTGTCCAAAAAAGAGGAAGTACACTGCATTCTTCTGTTGCATGCTGCTGAGGCATTTGGCTGTTAAGGTTTTCTTAGACTTGGCATTTGACCCGGTTCCAGACAGCCAACACACCGCTGATTGGTACCATGCGAGCCAAATAAACAAGTAAAAAGTAGTTGTTGTACCTAGATTTTTCTTAAATCCGCTCCCAGAAAAACTCTCTTCAGACATTAGACATGCTACACAGTTTGTGTTCAGGTCTGTAATGAATGATTAGATGTGTTCATCCAAAACCATTTATAAGGTTCAGAAGTTTTGTGGTTTTGGCCATATTATAATATGTTCCTTACAAAAGAGAAAGTTGCCAACAATTAAGAATGTTACAGACTTTTTTCCTCATGCAGTGTTAAAGCCATGGCCTAGGAAAGCAGGAATGTATTTTTATTTCTTTAGCTCTATTTGAACTTCATGTAGTTTAGCAGTCCAAATTTAGAGCTTGATAGTTTTTCATATATATTTATATTATTTTATATACGAGTGCGCAGAGTTGTATCTTAATCCCAGCGCACATTTCTTAAAGCAGTATTAGGCCTTGTCCTTTTGTGCTCCGCAAAGTGACCGATACGAGTTTCATACTTGTTATGCTCGGGTTCCTGTTTTGCAGTTCAGCACAATAAAGTTTCCGTTGATGGAGGTCAGCCATTTTAATTTCGTTCGGGAAGTCTAAGAGACTTAAAATAGAGCAGACAGTAAAGCCTTAGTCAATAGCGTACTTTGTAGACCTTGGGTCATGTGGATAATTGTCTCTGTGTGAGCATGCTGAGCTAGGATAATCTTGCACATCTCTCCCTGTGTCCTTCTTACATCATTCATGTTGATGTGAAGAATAAAATTGGATCATAGAGCACCATCTGTACTCCGTGACCTCCCAAAAAAAGAGAAAACACAAACATCACGCACCACATCCACATGACAAATGCATATGAAAGCATTTTAACGGAACACATTGTTTTCATTCATCAGGCATTCCTGACACTTGCATTATGTTATTCTGTGTACCCCAATACCTAAGACGTGTTTACTGGAAGAATATGAGCGTTATTTTCTTTATAAAAAAAAAAAAAACATTATAAAAAAACATTTTGAATAGCAGGCATTATATCAGATGAACTGAAATGGGGAGATTTAGTGACTTGAGCTCTCGAAATCAGAGGGTTTTATGTTCACAAATCATTAAATAAAGCAGCAACAAATGCATGTTTTTATGTATGGATTTATAAAAACCTAGTAAGTCAGCCCAATAAATTACTTTTGGTCAGATTCAAGGCTCTTAAAGGAATACCTCAGTGTTTTTCACTCTGTGTGATTACTACAGATATAAATTTCAACACAGTTTCCATTACTAAGAAAGGGAGAAAAATATGACTTTACTCAATTCTTGGTATAATGTATGAAGAAAGTGTAAGGGTAAATTTTGGGGCAGTGAAGTGCAGCTTCTTTTAGGACGTTTTCATGATTTCTTCAGTCACAGGTATAATCTGTATAATCTCTAAATCTGTATAATTGGTCTTTTCATAGATGCGGCAAATTTCGGATGAATTTGTCATTACATGCCAGTGTAGATAAAGCGGTCCAATCTCGATTGTGCAAGAATATGAAAAACTTTTGGGAAAGTGTAAGATAACCAAAATTAATATGCTTGTTGTGAAATGTTATCTCTATACTAACGACTAATTAATAGGGACTTGTATGGTGGACGCTCCATATAATCCAAGACCAACATATTAAAACGTATCGCTGCTTATTAAAGAAAAACTTGTCAGCATTAATAAAGTGCAGAGTCAGGTGACAGGATGGTGCAGTGGTTAGCACTATCACTTCACAGCAAGAAGGTTTTGGGTTTGAACCAGTCACCTGACTTTTCTAGGTTTGAGCATTTGCATGCTCTCCTGTGCTTCTGTGGGTTTCCTCTGGGTGCTCCGGTTTCCTCCCACAGTCCAAAGACATGCAGATTAGATCAGCTGGCTACTATAAATTGTTCAGAATGTGAATGTGAGTGTGAATTGCTGTTTTGCCTTTGAGTTAGCCCTGCAATAGATGGATGATGGATGGGTGGAAGGAGTCTTCAGAGTCAGTACTTTGTAACCTAACAAGCAGTATTTTTGTCCTTTTAAATACAACATAGAGAGAGAGAAAAAAAGAAAAGAGCCTAATGATGAAACAACTGTTTATAGCTGCTTTACCATGCAGTGGTGACAGGAACTAACTTATTTACATGAAATGTAAACTATAAACTAATAAAGTATGAGGAGTCATTCTTTAAGTAATATTAAAAGTAATCAGTGTATATTAAAAAAAACAAAGTTCACCAGTTATAGATTAAATATCTTGTCTTTGTTTTGTATTCATTTGAATATAGGTCAAAAAGGATATGAAAATCATTGCCTTCTGCTTTTATTTACATTTTACACAGTGTCCCAACTTTTTCTGGAACTGGGGTTATAAGTGAGTTTCAAGTCATTCAGTCATGTCACTGGGCTTTCAGTTCTTTCCTCAGCAGGGAAACATTATGAATATATTATCTGTGGTTATCAAAAATATGCTTAGGGTGTAGTTGACCAAGAGAAGGTTTAAAAAATTGTTGAAGTATTTCTTTAAACACAGCTGTAAAATGCTGTTATTTTTATGAGGGTGTGGTCTGTTCAGGCAACTCTGTTACTAACTGCCTATAGTGTGCCACAAGTGAGGATTCGAATGATGATGTGGCCACAAGATACAAAAGTCACGGCCATGAACTGTGTAACTTGAGCTCGCAACTTACTACATGTTGTGGGAACAAAATAAATAATACAAGGCCTCCAGTTAATTATTTGGTGGGAATGAGTGAAAAAAACTTGATTCACTTTGAGAAAGATGACAAGGGCTAATTACAGTTTAACCATGTTACAACGTCAGTGAATCCAATATATAATGTATGATTCCAAGATTATTATCTTCTGGATTGATTTGTATTTGGGTCATTGTTTCTCACGTGTCTTACATGTTCTCATTGTGTCTGTGTGGGTTTCCACCTAGTGTAAATGACAGTGGGTGTGCTAACTTGTCCTATGTGTATCCTATTATTGTGTGAGCGTGTGCGTGTGAGCATGGTGCCCTGTGACAGGCTGGAATTTCATCTTGGGTCAATTCTCCTGCCTTGTAAGCTCTTGATTCAGTAAAGCAGTTACTAAAGATCAATGAATGAATGATCTCAATGCTTTGGTACTATTGGCCACAGTGGTCTTATAACCATCACAGCCATATGTGTTTGTTAAACATCCCATTCCAGATTTAGTTCCCTTTACTGTTATAATAACCTCCTCTGGGAAGGATTTCTACAAGATATTGGAGTTTGGCTGTGGGGGTTTGTGTTCATCCAGCCACAAAAGCAGGTTAGTGCTCTTGTTAGATGAGGAAGCCTTGGGTGCAGTCAGTGCTCCAGTTCATCACAATGGTGTTCAGTGGGGTTGATGTTTAGATCAGTCATGTTCTTCCACTCCAACCTTCATAAACCATGTCATCATGGAGCTCACTTTGTTCACAGGGGCCTTGTCATGGTGACACAGGTTTAGTTCCAGTGAAGAGAAACTAATTCTACAGCATATACAGTAGAGACATGCTATACAATTGTGTGCATCCAACTTTCTGGCAATAGTTTGGGTAAGGAACACATATTTGTGTGATGGCCAGATGTCCACAATCAGTACTGGGCATATTCCGTGCTAGTGACAAAAGAGAGCTTGTGAACTTATGTAACTTGTAGCTGTAATAATTATAATGTATAATTTTTTATCCTGTTGAAATATTAATATATTACAAAAGTAATTGGATTTTCCATCATTAAAAAGGCTAAAACAGTAGGCCTGAAATAATAATAATAATAATAATAATAATAAAATAAAATCTCAACACTTTTTAACGTTCAAGTCTTAAAATATGTTGAAAACAACATTTTTCAAAGAAAATATCATTTCTAAACATAAAACATTTACAGCTGCATGACATAAGGAGGTAGAAAAAAAAAATCACCTTCCCAGAAACAATATAAAAACAAAACTAAAACGCACAAAAGCATTTTTACTTGACTTTTTTACAATTTTTTGTTTTATGTAAAAAGTTAGTAAAGTTTATGAACAACAACTAATCCGGAGAGCTACAGAAACTTAAAAGTTTACATTTTTTTATTTTTTTTTTACTCTTTACAAAAGTTTAAATGCACAGTAAAGCTCTTGAGTGATTTAGGAGTGATATAGCCTACATCTTATATTTTAAAAAGACTTTTTTTATGGATGTCCCTAAGTGGAGACACTATACATGAAAGGGTTAAGTGCTTGGTCAAGTGGTGAGTCTTCAGTTTTCATTTGACTCACCATGCCAGTTTAGCTGCTCAGTTAAAAGGAGAGAACAATTTGAGTGTATGAAATACTGGAGAGATGTGTTTTCTGGATGAAATGAAACTGTGTTAAGGGTTAATGTTTGCGGTCTCTTTAAAAGCCGGCTGTTCAGCCCCAACATCCCTCTGTCAGAGAGAGAGAAAGAGAGAGAGAGAGAAAAAGAGAGAGAGAGAGAGAACTCGAGGTCCCTCAGCTCACATCAGTCAGTGAGTATTGAACTCTCAGTGAAGGGAATGAATGCAGACTTGATCAGTGCAGATGTGAAGCCCGGCTCTCAGCTCAGGGAAGCAGGATGCTGCTGGTGTTGTGGACCGCTGTGCTCAACTTTACACATCTTTCTTTCCTTCCTTATCGCGCTCCTGAAGTTGGAAATGCTTATTAATGGATTTTTTTTTATTATTATTTCTGTGCCATGCATTGTTTTTTAGTTTGTAGCCTAGTCGTATCGGTGTAAAAGCGTCATGTGTGTTGCAGTGTTCAGTGGATAGACAATGCGCTCTTCAGGATGGGATCCAATAACGGCAAACAGTGCGGAAGCGAAGGTACGTCTCTGATTAACACCTAGAACAGCCCATTTCATACAAGTCCTAGCCTAAACATCATCTCAGAGCTGTTGGCACTCATCTGCAGCCTCTGATTGAGCCCTGTGTGCTTTGTTTAGTCCAGCAGACACTACAGTACCCTACTGCTTGCATGATGTTTACTGGCAAACTTCTCAAACTTGTAAATAGACCCTTTTTTTTTTTTTTTTTGCAGCATTGCACTTTGTACAACGTGAATCCACTAGTGATCTCAGCACAGCTTTATTTCATGTGTATAGTATTATCCCAGCTATTCAAATATTTAGCCACCACATTTAGACTAATTGTTGTTGCTTTTGGGGCTCTATAGCATTCCTAAACTGTTCACCTACAGAACCCAAACACTGGTCCTAGCTCTGGTCCTGCTTCTTATGATTAAATAGACAATTTCCACTTCTTTTAGTTTTTGGGGTGTTTTATACTTGTTATTTCTTATTATAACTATAACTATTTAATGAAAAAAAAAAAAAACATGAATGAGCCTGATTGCACATTGTATATCATGGACATGTTCCCGTGGACAGGTATCCAAGATACTAGCTACATCTAAAATTTAAAAAACATCTAAAAAAACAGTAGACTTGGAAAAGAAAGTCAGTTTAATTCTTTGTCACGATTTGCCTTTTTAAGAACGATCCCTAGAGCAGTCATGAGACTTGTTTAAATGTTAAACTATTCACCAGTCCAAGGCAAACATCCACATCTGGGGCACAACCTACCGCTCAGACATAGTGAGTTAACTGGCCAAGTTAAACTTTAAGCTTCAGTCAAGTCCTTGAGAAACCCTGAGGGAAGCGTCAAAGCTCCTCAGCGTGCTCTGACTCTGCCTAACTCTCATTTGAGCAATTCTCATTATCTACAGCAACATAAGCCTACACACCAGTTACCTACAACTTATTCTTATTAAACATTGCCCTAAACTTTCCCCTTTAGAGAATGAAAAGAAGCAACTATAGTCAAACATGCAAAGAAATGCATGTAATTCTCCATTTCAGTACAGAGCCAGGCCAAGAGTGGACATTCTGTATTGATTAGTAGTAATAATAATAGCCAGGCAAATATATCCGTCCAGCCATTATCTATACCGCAGGGAAGCTGGAGTAAATCCCAGCTGACTTCACCCGAGAGGCAGGGTACACCCAGGACAGGTCTCCAATCTATCACATGGCTAATGCAGAGATCAACAACCATTCACATCTATGGGCAATTTAGAGAAGCTACTTGACCTACTTTGCATGTCTTTGAGCTGTGAGAGGATATATATATTGCATATATAATAAATGGTTATAATCTCAAATCTGACACTGTTGATTAATTTTCTCAAACAGGAGGTCTGGCAATAGTTCCATCTGCAAGATAAATCACAGTTTTATATCAATGTGTTCATTCTGACATAGTTGAACAAAACAAAACAAAGAACAAAAATTGTCCCTATAGTTATAACTTACACGTGGGCTTGTGTGTCTCACTCTCATTATCTCACTAAGACTGTCATTAAAAAAAAAAAAAAAAAATGTAATTGTTGATATGGTAAGGCTTTCTGCAAGGAGGTCTATTTAAGATTTATGGAAGGAGTCTTCGTATTAAGTTTTCCGGATTTCCAGCACGGGAAGGAACATCTTCAAGAGAGGGCTTTCTGATTTCTCTGTAATATGACAAAACTGTCATGTGTTTTTTATTGTTTTAAGTTCAAGAAAGAAAAACAAGAGAGGTTGGTAAGGGAATGACTATTTATAGCTGCTATGGCATAAGCAGTAATAGGAACTAACTTCTTTTACAGACATTGCACAACATTAATAGAACGAAAAGTACAATGTTATTTATTTAATATCATTAAATGTAATTGTTCAATAAAACATGCTGTAAATAATCAGGTTCTGGAAAATAATCAACTTTGGGGTGATATCAGTAACTGCACTTGACTTATATATAAAGTGAATAAGCACAAACTGTCCTTGTCATTGAGAAGGGCTGCTTGTATTGGCTCTAAAATCACAGCTTTATACTCCATTTTGTAAGGCAGCCTGATGTTTCACCTGAAGCCGATAACAAATCACTTCCAAATACAAATATTTTAAGTTCCAGTTTGACCCAAATTCATACACTGACCCAATATTTCAGCAAAAGGTAACTTGCCAATTGCTTGAGAAAACTCGATAAAAGAAGGAGAAAATGCAAATCTGATTTATCCTTTCCATCTTAAGCTAGAAAATCATATGGATCCAATCATGAATAGAATTTATTATCTACAAATTTAGAAATGTAGCATCTGGCTCACTACTGGCGCATTTCTCAAGACAGTCTTCATGTTAGCCAGAGTGTATTTCAGTTCAATTAGTTACTACAGGAAGGTTAAACTTTAAAGCTGGACAGGATTACAGACATGTATGAGTAACTTGGCTTGCACGGCCATCTCTGCACAACGTGATACCTCATCAAGGGTTTATAAATGCCATTTCTCTCCATCTGTGCCACGAGCATCTGTACTTGAGCTCGACCCCGTCTTGAATTTCACTTAGTGAACAAACACTCTGCAAAGCTCTCTTTGCACCTTACATAAGCATAAGGCAGGAAACTGGTGAAAGTTTTTGACAGGTTGTTTTCCAGAAAAGTAAGCAAACAGGTCTCTTGGCCCTGGAGCTTTTCCCAAACCACTTCTTAAGAATGTGTCATTGGCACGTGGTGAGTGTAAGTTAATGGAGGGGGAGACCGCAGTGGTAAACTCTCAAGAGTGTTCTCACGTTCGCATCTCAGTCAGTTGTGACATGGATGTATCTGCTGGAAAAGTGGGTAGAATAGGAAAATAGGAAGGATTCCACTGAAATAAATCCTTGTCAGTGGTTTTGGGAAGCAGCCCAGCTTTCTGCATCTTAAACAGGAAGACCAGTGAAATATGTCTGTGAAAACAGATCCGATTTATTCCTGAGTGCAGTGATCCCAAGATTGTGCTTTAATTAAACAAAATTCAGAAACCACTGACAACAATTATAAGCAGAAAGTGATAAGATGTGCCTGTGGTCTCTGTACAGAAGCAGTCAAACCTATGCTTTATGAATTCAAGCTGTGTCTGTCTGCGTTTCAAATGTTCACATTTGATCACTGGAAAATAATTGTCAATGGGTGCTAAGCTCCTGAGTAATGGAATTGTTTGTGCATGTGAATATTTTACACATCATTTGGAAGATCTACATCTTGCCAAATAGTCCTTTTTATTAAAGGTTTGCAAATGAAGTGAGTCTGATCAAAAGGCCAGACTTTTCACTGGCTTAACCGGACTAAAAGGATAATGTTTAGGTCGATAGGTTTCAGGTTCCATTAATAGGTTCAACCATCAATGGAAAGGAAGCAAGGTGAATGGAGTAGATATGGGATGCTTATTTCTGTGTTCATCTGGAATACTCTTGTGGATACAACCACAATCCTCAATGAAACATGAATGTATGAAGGTTGCATGATCAAAAGCTGAGCTGTTCAGTTCTACAGACTGATCAATGCATGCAAATGTCTTTTCAGTGTTCAGCTCTTATATTTCAGTAATGCCTGCTTATGTAACAGCGAAATGACTGATGAAATTCCTTTTCATATTGTGCGAGTGAAGCAGTTTCAATCACTCACTTGGATACATAGAGAATAGAGCGATGGACTGTCTCTTTTTCCAGGCATTTCAACATTGAAGAAAACCACTGGTACTCAAGCGAGCCATTGAAGGAAATCATTACATCTTTGAGCTCAATAGGTTTGTCTTGATCTCTTGATTGAAGATCGACATGCAAAGGATGAAATTTCTGTGAACCACAGTCAACAAGCAGCTGATTACTCCGAATTATATATCCCGTCTACTGTTCTGTAATTTATTACTCTTTTAGGGTTGTATACTTAGCATACACTGAAGCTCATTGTATGTAGCGGAGACAGTAACACTGTTTGAGGGAAAATCATTTGCCAGACTTCTGTGGTTTCGCTTCTTAATTTCATAGATCGGCAATGCTGCGTAGCTTTAGTCAACTATATAATTATAACTTTAACAGAATAAATTTTACCACTCATTATGAAACTGCTCAGAATAGGATAGCTTGAACAAACAGCTATGTGCATTCATAATTTTAACTAAACGAGGCCATTTGACAATACAGCAAATTGCATCCTCTTGCTTGGTGAGTCACATTTTGGGTCCTGATGTGGAAAACGAAGCAGATGTGCTGGTTCGGTGATTTCACCACATGTCTTTACAATGGTACTGATGAAGGGAGACTGTCTGATGTTGGCCACAATACAGCACTGGTTGGTTTACCAAAGAAGAAATGCTGGAATTAACATGGGGCATTTGTGTAGGCATTACCAATACGGTGGGCTTTGCCACACCAGTGGTAATATTAGAGACTTGTTTGAAATTTAGCAAGGCTAATGCTAGTCTCTGTGTGGGAGATGGATGATGGTAATGGCGCATAGCGTTGTGGAAATGTAAAATGTTTGCTTGTTTGTGTGTAGGTATGATGAGCACTTGAAGAAAGCGTGTGAAGAAAGGCTTGTTTACATGGTGAACGCCTTATGTGGGATAAAGGCCCAAGATGATTTTGCACGAAGCCACTGGTGGTTTGAGTTTATGGCTCGCCATAAAACAGGCCCCTCACACACACACACACACACACACACACACACATTTTTGCCAGTTCTGCATTTGTGGCTCCAGAGTCTTTGCTAAAGTCCTTGATTTAGCGCTTCAATTTGCAATACAAACATCCATAGACTTGTATGGTAAGTTTCCTGTTCTTAATTCTTAAAACTGCCTTTTTTATGGACAAATAAAGATCAAGAGATTCTTGTTATAATCCTGGTAAATGGACTGTTTTCTTTTGAGAGCAGAATGATAGTTGTGCTGTTGGACAGTGGAGGCTTAGCTCTGAGCTATTGATTAGTAGATTCTGAGTTCAAATCCCAGGACTGCCAAAGAACCTCTGTTGGACAGGGTGACCATATGTCAAATCTGTCTGGGATTCCGTCTGCCCCAGGCTTCCATCCTGCCCCCAGTGTCATCTGTTATGAAAACCAAAATATGATCACCCTACTGTTCGACCCTGTAACCGTTGCGCACTACGCTTGAATTGTGCCCTCTTGAGTCACTTAAATCAATTTAATAAATGCATCTGCCAAATAATTAAACATAACTGAAATGTTTGGGGCAGGTAGATTTGCCACCTCACAGCTCCAAGGTCCCCAGTTTGATCCTGAGCTTGGGTTACTATCTGTGTCTTTTCACCCTGCGTCTATGTGGGTTTCGTCCAGGTTCTCGGGCTTCCTCTGGAGAATTAAAAACATGTAAGTAGGTGGATTGGCTATGTTAAGTTGCCTTTAGATGTGAATGAGTGTGAGTGTGCATGGTGCTCTGCGATGGACTGGCCTTTCCTCCTGGTTATATTTCACTTTGTGCCCAGTGTTCAGAGGATAGTCTGTAGATCCTCCATAATCCTGACCAGGATAAAGCAGTTACCACTTTACTGCTTACGCACATACGTTCTACGACAAGCTTACAAATTCAGTGCATTTGATCATATTTGATAGTTTTGATTTCATCGATATGATGTGCTAAGAATGTCTTCTTTTGTGATTCTTGTTCATTTAAAATGGATCCCAAGTAATCCATAAGATTACAGTATTTCCTGTCCTTGCCACTTTCAATTTTCATGTGGTTACATTTTACATGCATTTCCACATTCAGTGTTGTATTGTTGTAATTGAAAGTATAGGTAATATGACTCGGGTCTCTTTTTCGCTCTTTTGATTTGCATGTGCCGTAACTGAACTCACTGAATTAATAGGCACAGAAAGCCCTAGGACTGTCAGCGGTCAACAAAGTTTAAACGTGTCAAAGGCAGTGCTGTCATAGGAGATCATAACATAACTAAAACCCATAAGTGATAAAACTGAGCAAATTCTTCCATGTTTTGTTCCAGTGCTGGATACTGGCTGCTCTTCCACTGGCAACAAGGCATAAACCGAAAAAAGTTTTAGCTAATCTCCAGTGCATTCCTAATGAGTTTTCCTCAAAATCCTTAATCATGAAACCTCAAACCTCTGTTTGGATTAAAAATAACACACAATGCCACTGGTAATTATCCAACAAATGGCTGGCCAACAAGGCTTGGATGTCTGATTACATTTTTAGGGCATCTGTTATAATATTGACTAGCGGTGGGAAACTTCACTCCCCGTCTTTATATAATATACCATCAAACACCGGCTTCCTCACTGCTAAGGTGATTTAGCATCATGATAAACGCTGACACTGTAAAAATAGATAGGATGCTATCCAGATAAGTAGACGTTTACAATGATGAATGATGTTCTACTGTGGATTTGGTTACACAGGTAAAGGAAGCTCCAGCATTTCCTCCGACGTGAGCTCCGGCACCGATCATACACCCACCAAAACTCCCAGGAATGTAACTGCCAGTGAAGGTAAGGCATCTGGTCCTCATTATGTGTGAAACTCCTTGCTCGACACTCCGCATCTTTTGAAATACTATTTTTTTAAGCACTTGTGTTCCAAGGATAACCTAAAATCAAAAACACTGTCAAACTCATTGTTCCCATAAGACTGAAGCACCTGTAGGCTATTTGTATAGCAAATTATTTAAAACAAAACATATACCTTATAACTGCATTGTCTTATCTGGATGTGCACTCTTCTGAAAGCTTTTTAATGAGGCCTTTCATGTTTGCAAGTGAAGGGTTTAGAGCCGCTGGAATGCAAGAAACTATTTTCTTTCCTAATTGGCTCCTTAAAGGAAGATTGCAAGTGAGATTACTATTGAAGTTAAATCAATTATTGTTGTAAACTCTTAAATAAGTTGCAAACATTAAGATATTATAGGCTACTATATAAAATGTTCCTGTGTCTCATCTAATCTGTTTAAAAGTCATCTTTCTTTTATTCGCTGGTTTAAATGCAGCACTTGTAGAGTTTTACTTATAAAACTAATACAATAATGAACCCACAAAGCAGGGTGTTAATTCTCAAATTAGCTGCGTTTGCAAGGATAACTTGCAAGCTTTATTTTTAATTACCTCATTACTGCTAATCTTTAGGTCAAGCAAAAATTCTCCGGTCACAAATGCTCAAATTTTTAATTGAGAAAAAAATGTCTAATTTTGCTCTTAGAATTTTACATTTTTAGTGGTTAAATGCTTGATTATAATCCTTTCATGTTGCAGCATCCTGTGTCTATCTGACATGTGGATTTTGATGTGTTCACTTGTTGTGAGTGCACTTCTCAGTATGTCTTCTTGTGTGTACGAGCCTCCCTGGCTTTCAAAGGTAAAAATACATCAATATAAAATTTTATTTTTGGAATCCACATTAGATTATTTGCTTTTAGCAAGTGTCTCAAAGTGTATCTCTATGGATTTTCTTTGTGAAACAGCTCCACCAGTGGTCATAAGAAGAAAAACAAATACACTGGGGATGATATTTTCTTATCTACAAACTGTAGATTCAGAAAGCGGAAGTGAAATACAGTCGTGGATTTAATGAATGTGAACAAGGTGGAAAAATTACAATCATCTGTTTCTTTAGAAATCGAAAATGCAGACCCCACATCATTTTTATTATACAGTTTCATTGTCAACTTATTGGTAGATATAAGATATTAAACATAAATAGGACATTAAATACCAAGCATGCTGAACAGAAGAAGCATTATCTCCTAAGTGTCTACATTCGCTGTCCTGTCTGGCAGGCTAGTTTTCTAACTGTTTAACTGCAGAGCCTCTTCCTGTTTTGCCTTCAATCTCACTTGTAGAAAAGTTTTCCAAGGAATTCGCTGTTTCTTTTTTATATCACTATCAGTCCCTATAATGAAAGCCATCTTGTTGATAGTGGCTGTAATGGTGCAGTTATAAGGGCAGAGTGTGGTTGGGCACAAGTACTGCTCTTTACAAAATAGCCTTCCAGGCGGGCATTGTTTTCATTATGGCATGGCACTCAGTTTTCCGAGGCTGGATGCCAGTAAGACAGAGTCCAACTCTGTATTTTGCCCCAGTCTTCTCGTGCCTTTGCTTGTAATTGCTCTAATATGTGCCAGGTACTGAGTGAGAACTGTATTTCTGTTTCTGGAATGTATGCCAGTGGCTCTGTTATGTTGTGAGGGTTCATTCACTTTGGCATGGTTTGGATCCACTTGCCTTGAAGAGAGAATCATCTCTGTGAATCAATATGAAGTTCTTCCGACTTATCACTTGTGTCCTATAATGAAACAGGACATGAGGATTCACTAAATGGTTTGATGAATGTGAAAAACAGGTGTAAATCATATGTTATGATCTTCATAGCCAACAGATATCAATCCCGTTGAATGGTTGTGCGTGATTTTGGACAAACAGTTTTTGTGACTGTGAATGTGAATATTTGGTGGTCATGTGATGCATCTTCTGAACTGGTAACAACATGAAAGGCTTCAAGTGACTTGACCAAAATCTTTCTTGTTAAATTTGTTAAAAATGTTCCCGAATTGCATGGAAATTACAGGGTCTTAGAAGTAACCAAACTCAAAATAAGCACTTCCCACCACACTAGAGAATGCTGTCTACATGTAATCATTCAAAAGCTATTCATATTCATGTTTCCTGACATTTTTAAGTGTAAATCAAAAATAAACTGTTGCACCCTGGGTCAATTTTGAGTGATTCAGAGATTCCTGGATGGTGGGGTCATGGAGGTCACCTTAGCGAACACAGATTTTGAACACCTGCACCATAGGTTTGTTATGGACTCTGTGGTGTTTCATTGTTCAGCTTGTGAACAGAACAGATGTTGGCTGGACCTGGCTCATCCAAAAATTATAAACTTGGTTTATTTTAAGCGCTACATGAAAAGCAGTGTTATCCCTGAATATCAGTTTGCTCGATGCTGAACAATGATCGTGAACTTGATGTGAAGAACATTTACAAAATCAGGTGTTCATTAGACTGTTTTGTTTTCACCTTTTTAATAACCTCATTCAACACATGTACATCTTGCTGTTCATTAGGAATAAGACTTTGTCTGATTTACTTCCAGGTTCTGTTCTGCACATTCCTCAGGGAGAAACCAGGTTCAATGTAAGCATTATAAATTCTGGCCTAGCCTGGGAAGGGCTGTCATCGATGGTTTTCTTTGGCATGCTAATGGCCGTGGGGCATGGCTTTAAATGATTTACCACAGAGCGTACATGTAGGAACTCAATGCTTTGAGTATCGGGTTGTTATTAGCCCTTTTTTGTAGCACCATAAGAAATCTTTCTATTTGGTATATTAAATTATTGTTACGTGAACCATTTGACAGTCACTAAAAAGGCAACATATTAAACGAGTCCTAGATGCTTTATGTGTGTTTAATGTTTTGCCAAAGGTCAAATGGACCCATGTTATAATTTAAAATCAATAATATAAAATCTCCTGCCATTTAATTATAATATAACTTAGCATCTTTTTGGACAACCTTCATGAACCCATTCCTTTGTTCAGAACTGTTTATTTACAAAAGAAAGCTGAGAAGAAGTTTTTATCAATTTGCTTGTCTGAACCCAAGCCATAGGTCATAATGATGGAAATTCTGACCCCTTCAGTGATTCAGAGCAATCAGTTCAGCTCACCAACAAGGGCTGACTCTTCTGACTCCCAAACTGGCCCTCCATAGCTTTTACCAAAAGTTCATGGGCTTGCCTATCTGACTCTACCCTATACTTTGTATTGTGCTTGCAATAAAATCTATTTAAAGAGTCCAAGAGAGCCAAATTGGCCATGCTCTCTGGTTGAGAAGGATGGTATGTATGAGGATACATGAAAAGAGGGCAATTTAATGCTTTCCTCTTGGTTTTTTCAGCTGCTCTGCAATGTAACTTGAATTCAGAAAGTTGCAATGGCTCCCGGGAAGCGCATGTTACGCTCCCCCATTGGTAGCTCTGGTGTTATAGGGGAGAGCTAGCTATTGGATTGGAATTGGCAAATGACCAAATTGAGGAAAGGGTGCAAAAAAAAGCAGTATTATGCCTCGTATATGCAATATATGAACATAGATGAGCCAATTCAAAAAGTTGACTTGTTCACAAATGAAACATCACTAATAGGTCATTTCTATGAACACTTACAAGAATTATCCCATGTTTTGGCACAGATAATCCAACAGACAAAATACATCATTTCATAACTGGACATAAAGAATCCATCTTATTGTAATAGATAGTATTGACTGCAAAGCAAGTTAATTGAATGCTTCTGAAGATTTATGGACATTAAACTGTTTCAGGCATGAATATATCATAGCCGGGAGATGTTCTCAGCACAGAGGATTTTGTTATGTTCAACCACATCCAAAGTGTTCCTCCCACGTCTGGAAAAATTAAACTGAAATAAATCCTTACTGTTCACTTTGTGGTACAGGCATCGTGGACACAAGAACTGGATTTTAGGAAGGAGAATGTTCTTCAGAGGTTCTTCTGATGGTTTAGACAGTCTGTGGTGGCTGACTGGCTGTAAAAAATCATCTATTGGTACTAGTGTTTATATGCAGAATGTCATATAATAGATAAATAATGATGTGAATTCAATGGAAAATTCCTCCTCAAGGGTCTAATCTAGGGCTAGTTTGTGTTATAAACAGCATTAACTAGCAGTTTCTAAGTATAGTTATGGGCCATAACATCCTGAAACTCAGCTCATTTGTAAATGTCAGGGTCATCTTTGAAATGTGATTTATCATTACAAGTGTTCCCTCCAATTGTGGGACATGTCAGCACAGCTGGAAGAAACACTCATCAGTAGAAACACTAAATCATTGTTCATTAGTTCTCCAACTGGTGATCTCTGAAGCATGCGTCACTGCAGTCACCACACAACAAACTCTTACGTCCTTCTTTATACTAAAGCAAATTACTCTTTTTCGTTTCATGTAACAGATATTCCTTTTTCCTAGGTCAAGAGCTGAGTTGTATTTCCATCTGAAGTAATTAAACGCACTGTACCGTGTCTTCTCGTTGTGAATCATAAGTCTGGTCCTTTTCTCATTTTTTTTCTTTTGGTACTGTGAGGTCAAGAGAGGCGAGCATGTCAAAGCAGTCTAAACAATCTCCGGACTGTTCCATACATCTGTAACACGGTAATGCTCTCATACTACTGCTTGTAAACATGCCAAATACCAACACTTTCCATGTTTTCACCCGTTTATTTTGCAGTACAAACATATCCATGGCGCATAGTGTCAGTGTTGATCTTCTCCTTGCCAGAAAATGGAGGACTGAATGGATATTTGTTTTACAGGGCCCCAAAAAACCTGCCCTGAAAGTAATGGATTTTTAAATAGAGTCAAGTGACAATGTAAATTACTATTGGAGGTTTCTAAATAACACCAGATTAGACATCCAAGACGAAAGAATTTCCAACAAATCACCACTTCCTGATTATAATGGAGCAAATTGCCAAAGACATTTAAGTAAATACAATGTGAAGACTGATGGGGGAACACTGTAAATACGTTTTCTTTTTCCAATTAAATAACAGAGTACAAATGTTTCACCTTGTGACTACTGTGAGTGATTCCAGTGTGTATGACATCTGATTAAGTGGTTATGGCATAGAAACACTGATGGCAGTCTTTTCAGTCTTTACTCGTTAGAAATTTCAATAAGCATCTATAGTGTAAAACTAGACTGTGTTCTGTCAATACCATACATGCAAATTTCTTTCTCAGATTCAGGTGTACCTCTGCACAAATGTTATTGAACTGCTTTCATACCATAGTGCTGTTGAATTCTCAAATCTCATTGCTCAGAAGGTGTTGATTAATTTTCTATAACACGGTCTCCGCTCATGGAGCCAGTGGCAAGACAACTCAAAGGTTTTAACGCACTTGCTATTATGTACTGTTGTTTATATAGTAACAATGTCCATAGGGACTGGTATAACAGACACTTCACATAACCTAAACATAACAATAAGAAAAAAAAACATTTAAGTGTTAAATTTTAATAAAGGAAATCTATATACTGTATATATTTTTGTATCTAATTATTGATAAAGTGCATAGGTCTCAAGTATCAGCACTTTATAATAGTCAGAGGGAATGCTGTAAATTTAAGCATTTCATCACAGGAAAGTCTAAGCATGGGGAATTTTATGTTTTGCAGTTTCTTGGTAACATGAACAGCTGGATTTTGTTTTTTCGTCCGATTGACTTCAAGAGACAAAAAAAATAAAGGCTGCTGAGAGAATAACTGTTTACAGCTGCAATAATGTAAATGATCTTACTTGTAATTTGACATTTCACCTCAATAAATGTAACTATAATAGATAAAATGTAAATGTAAAGTTTAAGTTGTGAGGTTAGTGTTCAGCTTGATTTGAGGAGTTACAGTAAGGGGGAGTGCAAAAGATGTACTGCAGCATCAGGTTTCAGCAATAGCCTTCAGTTTACAGACTCCATTTGCTCCTACTGCCTGGTGTCTTCAATATAAAACTGTTCTTAAGAATCTTACAGTAGCGTCCAAAAATAATTAACGAACAACACTTTGTTATTATTATGATAAAGATAGCTCGTTTTGTGTTTAAACTCATTTTTTTTAATGTCATGAAGCATTGTTATTTGAAAAAGCATAAAAGACATTCCTCTCTTCCTGTAACAACCTCAACTCCTCTTCCCTTTCTCAAGGCCCCCTTATCTCTCACTGAGCTCTCGCACCCTTCTCTGTTCCCTTTCTCTCCAAGAAAGTCAAATTGTTTGAAACAAATAAAAGCCAGCAGTCGATTAAACGAGAGAACGTAGGAGTGAGAAGGGTTTACCTCATGTAAACAAAAAAGATTAAGTCACAAAGAGCTTGAGAAAGTTTGGTAAGGAAGATGGCTCCTCTTTATGACTTGGTGTCAAGGCAAACTGGATCCTGTTACAGGACACTTTCATATGGTCACTAAATATTTTGTATATATGCTGCTCCAAACTTTAAGGACTCTGATCATTCTCAGGGGAATCACAAGGAGCAAACTTAAAAGATAATACATTTAATAATGTAATGTAACTGGATTATCCCTTTGGAACTAAATGTTCAATTTGAGGTCACATCCTCTTTATGCGCTCTAACCATTTCCTGGTGAAATACTTCCCTTGTACTATAACATAATGTCATACTATAACCATGTCCACTCAACTTCCTAGTTGGCACCAATACAGAATGCTTTGTTGTTATTAAATTTGTCAAGCCAACAACGTTTCCTGAGAAGTATTTTGCTGTTTCTATGTGCGCATGCTGTAATACAATTATTACACAATGTCATATTGCTCACTGGAGAACCACATCTCTTCAAACACCCCAATAATCTATTAGAAAGTAACACCTACCAATTTTATTATATTGGCAACTTTTTTCTTTTTCATCCAGTTTGAATTTCAGCCATCTAATTCAGCATTAATATAAAAAGTGCACTGGACATGGATCAGGAAAGACTTCATTTGGAAGAGGAATATGAGAGCCCAGCAGGAAAGCGAGGGTTTGGCTCCTACAAACTTGTACCAAAAGTGCTCTGTCTGTATTTATGACATGAGAATGGTCTATGCATTTCTTTTACTAAGTTTTGTCACAACGATGTGTGGCCGAGCCGTGTTTTGGGCAAATCTATGTACCTCAGTCTTATTAAATGCATATAAAAACATAGATATCAAATATAATGCTGGCTTTGACAAGGATTTGCCCTCTCACATGTATCAAGCCATTTAAAGTATAGAGTTTGTCATTTAAACTGACTCAGCTGACCATTTAGTGTTTACCATCCCAAAGGTTATTGGGTTCCCAAGTTTGGTTTAAATTGACTGCTTGAAGACTGTTCATGGAATATTTTACGATGACTTTCTGGTTAGAGGGGAGTCAAAAATTAGCTTTGCGTGACATAAAACTACATATCCAAACCTCATCCATTTCAGAAGCTGGACTTCTCTATCCAAGAAGAGACCTTATTGCAAGTTTTACTACATTTTATTTCATATTATTAGCAAGCACTTGGTGTTTGGAGTGTGTGTGGGTGGTGTGTCATGGGTACGTGCAATGTCTAAGGAGACATGTACTCTCTATCACAGAACTGTGATTCTGCATGGTCTTATTCATTCATTCAATCATTCATTTATCTTCAGTAACCACTTTCCCTGTTCAGGGTCATGATGGATGCAGATGCATGTCCTGGAAACACTGGGTGTGAGGCATTAATACACCAATGCATGCACATATTTGCACATTTACATATTTCTTTATACTTATGGGGAAAATTTAGCGTAGTCAGTCTACCCATAGCTTGCATGGCTTTGGGAGTTGGAAGGAAACCAGAGAACCCAGAGAAAACCCACTCCAAATTCCATGCAGATAGTAACCCAAGGATCAAAGTAAGGACCCTATAGGCTGCACCACAGTGACACCCCTCATTGACGTAGTATAGTTTTATTTGATCTGTTTTATTTGAGCCAATGTAACATGATTTCATGTGTTTCCTGAACATTCAGGCTTTTGAGATCAACTTTGGCACATAATGCACTTAGGTTCCATTCCAATTTCATTACCGTTACCAGGGTTTAATGGGCTTAGGTGTTTCCTTAAAAAGAATTTAAAGTAAGGTGTTTACGAAGTGTAACAGTCTTGACAGTATGCTGCTCATAGAACACAGCAGACCCACGGAAAGCGTGCAATGCATTTGAGCTTTTCTCATTTGTTCATATGCCTTTGGCATGGTAGATAAACAGTAACATAAAACTTTCAAAACAAATCACGTCACAGCTTTTCAGCTCACTGGGTTCTGCTCAGCTTTAGGCTGCGTGCACACACGCACACACACACGCACACACACACAAGCTCGGCTCACTGGTAATCTAGTGAGCAGCTGTCTAAGGCGCTAAATCAGCTTTGCCTTAGAAACACAACTAGTAAAATCTTGCTTTAGAGGGAAAAAAATTGCCTTATGGGTCTCAAAGGGACATGAGGTTGCTGAAAAGAACCCAAAATCAAGGACCACTCTGGGGAACCATTAGAGACAACTTGAAATCTAAACATGGTGGAATTTGGCGTTGGTTTATGTTTTTATTTTTATAAAGTCAGAAGTCAGAAGACAAAATGACTGCGCACACTCAGTCTGGATGCTGTCCTTCCTTCTCCAGTGAGTGGGCATGAAAGCTCTTTCGTGTGGTCCCTGTGATCTAGACCTTTTGCATATTGAAAGTGATGCTGGGTTGGGAATAGACGAATTTCTGTACCATGTGGATGGGTTGTGGTATCTTGGTAGTTATGGTTCTGGTGCTGATGTTCTGAACTGAAGATCTGTCAGGTGTCATAAAGAAGAGGGTTTCTTTTGAGTCTGGTTCCTCTCAAGGTTTCTTCCTCATGTCATCCCAGGGAGTTTTGCTTTGCCACACTTGTCTCTGGCTTGCTTATTCGGGATCTAAAGCTACATCCAGTTTTCTGTAAATATGCTTTGAGCTTGAGTTACTGCCTATGTGGAGTTTTTGTGCATGTTATCCATGTTTGTATGGGTTTCCTCTAGGTTTTTTTTGTAAATTCCAACCTCCCAAAACCTACTGGGAGCCTTTATAGACTATGATAAATTGCCCCAAGGTGTGAATGTGTGTGTGCGTAGTGTGCTGCAGTGGACTGGCATAGCATCTGGAGTGTATTGACAAACTCACACCCAGTGTTCCTAGATCCTGAATCCCTGGATGGGCTTCAGACCCACTGTGACCCAGATAAGGACTGTATTGTGACAATGTGTATTGTATGTGTAATGTTATATAATTAAAAGTGCTGGACAAATAAAATTGAATTGGAATTTAAGGTACAAATCCCCTGACTGCAAGAGAACCTCTTAGGGTATGCTAAGTATTGACTCTTACCCAGCAAACACAGACAGTTCCACTAACATTATCTTATGGTTCTCCTATGGTTAGTTTTACAAAAACGTTCTGCCAACATTTAGAGAACCTTTTCTCCAGGTTACTGTTAGGGGAATATTAATACAACCAAATGGAAACATTCTCCAAAGGTTTTCCAAAGGTTCCCACATTACAAACATTAGGAGAACATTAGGAGAATGTTCTATAAACTTTCCTGGAAAAACCATAGAACAACCAAATAAACCTTCACAGAATGCTCCTGTAACCAAAAAATGAAGTTCCTGGAATGTTCTGGGAACCAAAAATTGTTAGCTGGGTAATTGGTTGAATTGTATATTGTTTAAGTTGTAAATTGAGTTGGATACATTTGTATGCCAGTGAGTAGCTGTAAATGTGGCTGTCTGAGTTTCCGCTTATTTACGCAAATGCTGTTGGTTTGTTTTGGAGAACACTGGGACAATTGTGTTAACCAAAGCTATTTCCATGTCATATTGTCCATATGTTCCAAGTCATCTGCAGCTCCACCTCCTTCCTTTCTCGTGGATTTATTGAAAGCTTTTTGACTTTTTGACTGACTTATAAAGCCACATATTTTGTAAGTCAGTTTTTTAGCCTCATTACCAAGCAGCACAGTGTTTTTTTCATCACAGTCTCACAGCATTTTTCAGTCTCACATTTTTATTTCCCCTTCACCTTATTGCAAAGAAGTGACATCCAGTGTTCTGTTTGCCAGTAACTGTTCAGCAGCAAGTGGCAGAAAGTTTCTCCCATCCTCTCATGCTCGTGTGTACTCTTTGGTATAATGTAGTGTATGAAAAAAGCCAGATGGAAAGCAACTTGTCATAAGGGAGCTGGCATGAACCTGATGGGTTTGACTGTCTAGCCCAGCAGTACTGCAATAGATTGCTGGAATGAGTACAGGCTTTTGCACTTAGAACATGGGAGAATTTTGGTGGGGGGAAACGGTTGGTTCATCTCAACCCACAGCTGCTCCATGCTCTACAGTTCCACTGGTTTTGTACAGCATACTGGCTCAGTGACAATACAAAAGGGTATTTCATTTTTAAAATATCCTCCCTTTCTCTGTACATCATCTTCAACTTATGTGATAATTAGACCTGACAATGGTTCCGTAACTATTTTATTGCCTTATTAGATGAAGCAAGAGCATTCTTGGAAGAAATTTTTTATTCTTTTTAAAAGAAAAAGACTAGGGGCCATATTCTGAGTTGAGTTATACATGCATACTGAGGAGGCCATACTGAAATTTATTCCTGGACAGTTGCTCGGACAGTTGCACGCAAGACACACTTGAGGAGTTTAACAAAACCAGAGTCATGTCTGAGTTATTTTGTTCATTTATTTCATTGTATTCTGTGACTGCTATATCCTGGTAGGGATCATGTATCATGGTGGATACACACGCACACTTTTTTCACACACAGAGGCAATTTAGCATATCCATTTCACCTACTGGCATGTTCCTTAGAGGAGGAAGGAAACCAGAGAACACAGATGAAACCCACGGGGTCATGGTGAGAAAATGTGAATCTACTGAGTATACAGAGTAACCCGAACTCAGGATCCAACCAGGGACCACCGTGAAGCTTTGAGTCAGCAGTGCTACACAACCCTCACTGTAGTTTTTTCTACTAAATTTCTGTAGATTTTTACGCTAACTTACTGGCAGCTTGGGTTGCTGTAAAATACTCTAAAATTTACAGCATTGTATAACTGTATATTTACATGTACACTAAAGTGCAGTAATATCTTAATGTTATAAAATAACATGTAAGCCAGCACACTTACTCAGTTGGCTGATGCAGGGTATAGTTGACAGGAAGGTTAGGGGTCTTAAACAACTATGTCAGTTCCAGAACTTTCTGTGCTATTATCAACACCGTATCCACTGATATATGGCAACAACACTACAAGGAGTTTGCATTGATTCAACTATTTCTAACACTGTATGAACTCCATTAAAAGATTGCATTGACTCAGTGCAAGCAGGTTGAGTTAGTTGCGGTGGCAAAGTGATTAAGGCTTCATGTCACAGATAAGGTGGGCATGTGCTGAAATCCCAGCACCACCAGACTACCTTGATTGGGTCCTTCAGTAAGACTCTTTAGTTCAGTTGTAGCCTGCAAACATAATGTGTCATTTTAAATTATGTAACAGCTCTTTACTGCAAACATATTACTTTTTTTGGTAAATTGGTAAATTACCATAAAATTTACAGCAATATTTTACTGTACTGTCTTAGTTATTCAGGATTCCAAACTTAAACGTAAGTCTTGAGCAGTATATGCTGTAAATGCAGTTTTTAGTCCAGCACCACTAGTTTACTATTAGTTGTTACAACTGTAAAATGTATTGTATATTTTATTGTATTGTTTAATATTTCATGCTTTAGGCAGAAATAAATACACACAAAAACCTTTGAGCTCTTAAAGGTTTTTGTGTGTATTTGAGGGCAATATTAAATAAAAAAATAATGAATGAAACAAAAATAACCATCAGTCTCAATATATTTGACTACTTTTCCTTGTTTATTTGAAGCTTTTTCTTATTATTAGTTGTTTATTAGGCTATACAGTAGAATTAGTTTATTTTAATAATATGAATTAGCCATCTCCAAGAAAATACAGTTAAACGCTGTTCTAGCTGTCTGGATATAGATAACTTCATCCCCATAATTATTGAAGTACCTTTCGAACTTAGGTTTCCGACTTAAGTCTCCAACTTGGCCCCAGATTTTGGGAATAAGATTTAAAATGTCAAAATGCTACTGAAATATGCTTCAAACACACCAAGTTTCAACTGCACATTTCTTTCGATATTTCTGAAATACACATTAGGTTTACATATTTGCCTTTCCCACCATTGTCCATTTAATATTATATTCAGTAACACATTAATGGGGTGTGATCCATTATCTTCAGCTTTATGAGTTACATCTCAAATCACTTAAATATAGTAGCTAATGATTGCTCTGTAGGGACGTCCGTTCATGAGCCCAAATGCTGATCCCTGCTGGTTTGTCAATCACTGGCAAATAGTGGCAGCCAAAATACCTTGCTGTGGTTACCCACTTGAAATGCAGAAGGTTTTCTTTCACATGTATTTTTCCCCTCTTTAATGTGCTCTATCCAAACCGAAGTCCAGATGTTTAACTTTTTTTTTCTTTGATATCTCAAACATGTGGATTCCTTGACCATGTGCAGCTACTAGCGGTTCATATCAAGGTCAGACTGCTGGAAGAGATATGAGTCTCATTATATGCTCAAAAACAGCAGTCTGATTAAATATAAACAACATCCATATTAAGAATAATTCAGGAATCCGGATTGGGTCATGTTAGATTGGTAATGTCATACTTCCAGCAGGTCTTGAATCTGATAACTTTTTCTTAACGTGTAGCCCCCCCCCCCCCCCCATGTTCTTATTTTGTTTTGTCTGAGATATTTCAACTCCACTTTCATGTGTGTGTTTGGTTGCTTTGGCTCCACTTTTTTTGTTTAGCTCTTGAGTGTGCATTAGTTTTGGTATGAAGATTAGTTTATGGTTTGATTTCCTATTCAGTCTAAAGAGATAATCATTCTTGGATTTAAATCCCAAATCTAATTCTCCACACACTACAAACCCAGTGGGTACAGTTAAACTTTAATATATTCTGGCTTCAAAGTGATGCTGGGAAAAGATTCAGCGCTTCTTCGCTGTTAGGTTTTGGTCATATTTAATAAATGACTGAAACTGCTGAAGTTGTAATTTCCTTTTTAAACTCCACTTGCTATGTTCTGATGTCAAAAGCGTTGATTATATAGGCCATCAATTTAACTATATTGACTTTTTTAATCCCAGAAGGATAACTGGTTATATGTCATCTTCCTGGACAAAAAAAATAGTTGCATGTGTCATTTCTTTCCTACCACTTGCTTATGTCTTCCATTGGCTGAGTAACACTCACCAATCCTGCCAGTGTCTTGTGTTCCTGTCCATTTTATTCCACTCTACCACTGACTGGGCACAGCTACAGTTTGTTGGTGCCGGTGTTTTTCCTGCCGTACCAAATGATACCTCATGTATTCTATGGGCTTGAGGTCTGCTGATTTTGCAGTCAACACTCAAAGTGCCCCAGGGTTGAACCATGCTTGTCGAATAACTCACAAAACTGTTATCTTGATTCGTTTCTCCATACAATTCGGCGTAGTTTGTGCATTTGCACTCATACAACCATTGCACAAAACAGTGCTCAACTATTCTCCCTTATTCCCTGTAAACAATAACCATAAACACTGTACTACTAACCCTAACCCTTACGCACATACCTGAAGCACAGTGGCACGTCAAGTCCATAGAAATAAAAAGGGAGAAACAACACTAGAAATTGTGAATGAATTTTAAATAATGACTTGCTCGTAGTAAGAAGGAACAAATTTGTCCAAAACAAATGTTTAATATTATATAGTGAATATAAATTTCCTACTTACTAAACAAACAATTACTACATTTATGAAATTAACAAATTAATAAGATCTTGCTCAAAACTCATTACGCATGGAGAGCCTTTATCAAGACCGATTTTCACCCACAAGTGTCTTAAGAGTTGCTCTCGGCATGAGAACAGAAACATTTCTGAGGCTAATTATTTAACCAGCCATTAATATTGTGGGTTTACTTTTCGCTTTGGGAGGACACACTGTACTCTTGCACCCTAATATGTTTAAAGGGTTTATATTTAATGGTAGTTATTTTTCTCAAGACTTGGAATACAGTATACATGTACAGTAAGTCAGTAATTCAAAATGCAGGTGAGCCGTCATTCAGAAATATCTACCTGGCTCTGCTTTAGTAAGAACTGGATAAATATTCACATTGTACCTTTCGAAATTGGTCGAAGGATGACAGGTGAGAATTGTGACCCAAAAAATTGCGATTCCTATTTCATTAATAATCATGTAGCTCTATTTCCAGTTGTCATCTTGGAATGTCAGTGTTGTGTTCTGCTTGGACATGAAGCACAGAAGAACTGACCATCTGGTTTTATGTTAAATTCAATCCAGGTGTGCAGTGTATTGACATTGTTCAGCAAGGCGTCCAGCTAATATTTCGTCTGGGAATTTATATTGACCATCTGGTGTCATTACATTTGTTCATTATCTGGTGTCACCCAGGAGAGGATGGGTTCCCATTTGAGCCTGGTTCCCCTCAAGGTTTCTTCCTCTTTACACCTCAGGGAATTTTTCCGCATCACTGTCTCCTCTGGCTTGATTATTAGGGATAAATTTAAATTTTACATCCAGATATATGTAAAGCTGCTTTGTGACAATGTCTATTGTTAAAAGTGCTATATAAATAAAATTTTATTTAATCATCATCGTCATCAACATCAAAAACAGAACAATTACAGCATATAGTCTATGAATTAAAAGGTCAGTAAAATCAAAACACTTAATAATGAACAAGTATGAATGAAGTCTCATTCATGATTTTCCAAAGATAGCTGAAGCTGACTTTTTGACCTCTCTTCATCTACGTGTTCACCAAGGACTACACTGAGCTTGTCAAAAAAGAAAGAATGAAAAAAAAAAACCAGCCACTTAGTCCCAGAATAGAGTTAAAAAAAACAAGCCCAAAGTCAGTCTTGATCTAGCTGTTCCTGCCAGCTGTGATACAAGACGGAGTACACGTAGGTGGGCTAATTATCTCCTTTCTGATTAGATGACTATGGACCATTGCCTGATCAGGGACACATGTAGACTAATTAGTGTTTTTGGAAACTACTTCTTGGCCACCCTGAGTTGAATGGATGGATCCCAAGTTCAAGTGCATTCTGTTGATTAGGAAGAAGTGAACCTTTTGGTTGGCAATTGGAGCAGAGTACTTAATTCAGTTTGATTCATTGTTTACTAAGAAAATGTAGAAGAGCATCCGTTACAAAGAGGTTAATGTGGTTTGCTTTGGATAGACTATAGGACAAAGCTGACCAGGGCTTTTCATTTGGATTGGTTTGGTTTTACATGATCATTGGGACTGTAAAACATAAGATACAGACTGCAGGAGTAATTCTGTCTTACGGATGAGTGTATAGTTTTGTATACCCCATGATTGTTGTGTGTAAAAGATACAATCTGCAGAACCATAGAACTCCTATATATTAAAAAAATAACAATTTTAGTGTATTCTTCAAAAAAGAGAGTAATGTATCTGTCATGGATGGTTTGGAGACAGCATGAAACACGTGAGAAGAAGGACTTGGGTTGTGTAACGGACAAAGGAGACAAGCATGAAATACTCATAAACAGGGCATGGATGCAACAACCAACAATGTGCTCACTGTACTTAAACATGAGCCAGGTGTTTGTTATCATGTGACATGGTGCATGCTGTGAACATGTTAAGTGCAGTGGCTGATGGGTGCAGTTCTCCTGTGCCGCTATCGGTGCTACCCTGACACGACAATGTAAGTGGGTACAAATAAAAATAATTTGAAATGAAAGTTGATACATTAACATACACTATTTGACCAGTTTTGTTATTTGTGATAATAAGTGCCTCACTAAGGCCATGATTTGATGTAAAAAATGTGCAAGCTGATTTACTAACAAGGTCTACAGGGATTTTCATCTTTCACATGAATAAAAGAGCACATTTTGTGTTAACTTCTTAAAAAGGTCTATCTTGAAACCCTTTCTGATAGAGAAACTCTCAGGCCCTGTTTACACTTGGTTTTAAAATTTGTCATGGGTGACGAATGAGACACACTGCTGTTTACACCTGTGTCTTTCATGCGTCTCCAAGGTGTCCAGCTGTCTGCTTTTGTTCAGATTTCATTATTGGCTACATGACTTATGCTAGAAGGCCAACTTTTCCCAGGCACAGTTATGTTAAAAACGTTACACCTGCAACATACCTTCATTTTCTTGCACTCCTACCATGTACATCAGTGCTCCTCTGTTTTTTTCGACCATCGGTGCACTGTGACCAAAACAACCACCTTGTCCAATGACATCCAAAATGTATTTTGTAATGAAATTCAAAGCTGATATTTTTTTAATTTAATCTTCTTTCATCAACATTTTGGTCTATTTTGGTTTCGGGTTATCAGTTTCCTTCATTACCCACAATGCTGTTTGGCTACCTGCTGATAGTGCTGCCAGTCAGAATTTGCCCTTGCTTCATATCTATCTAAAACGAGTGATGCAGCAGTGCTTTAGTCCTTTAGTCTGTCCAACATTCTCATCTGTTTATATTCACTTCTAAAGCTTCAACTTTCACGCTAATACCGCTGTCAAAGCCATCACACCCATAGTCTCGTAGGTCACTAACTAGCCGAGCCAAGTCTCTGCCGTAACTCTGCAAAACTCTGTTATATAGCTACGTTGCACACTGGAACTTTAAGTCTATTGTTTGTTGTCTCATCTATTTCTACCCTGAATTTCTCATTAACAATGCGTTGGAAATTGATGAGTGAAAAAAAAAAGCTTTTATGAATTCTAAGATTTTAGCTTTTAGAAAGCTAACAGCAAAACCAGCCCATTATGTCTTATGTTTGAGATAATTTAAACTACTATTATTATTACTGCTATTAACTGCCATTTGTATCTGCACTGAAATGTTCTGCTGTGATGTCAGAGTAGCACGCAACCACTATCTTCTAATAGGAATAACAAAAATACAGCACCAACCAGTAAATTACCTGCACAAGTGTTATGAACATCACAAGTATTTCAATATAGATATATTTAATGTGTTTTAGGGTGGAGTTTTCCTTTAAACAGAGTGTTTTTGCATTGCAGAGTGTATACCATGTAGAGAAGCGTATGAGACACAATGCCAGCTTTTATTATCATACTTTATAATTTAGTTGGGCTATATTGTGTGTTGTATATGGATTTGTTTTTAGAGTAAATGTTATTTGGCCAAGCAGAATAAACTGGCCGTGACTGTACGTGCCTTTAAACACTGGATATGAGCCAAAGTCTGCTTCAGTATTTATAAAGTCTCTGGATAAACACAAGGACTGTGGGACACAATGACCATCTTGAAGTCTTTTATGCAGGAATGACAAGCATGAAACCCATGGCAGATGTGGTCACTTCGCCATGTAGATCTTTAAATGCAGCTCCAGCAAGAGTGATAGTGAAGTTTGACAGTTAGCTTGGAAAGGACTTGTTTCCCAATGGTAGAAATGAACTTGCCTCTCCAGGGGTCAATTCAAGCTGTGTATAATGTGTTGAATGTGCTACATGTTACAAGTCCACTGGGAACGACTACATAGCGAGACCACCCAGGACTAATATCTCGGTTGTAGAGGGGCTTGTGCATTGAGCAGGGATTGACCTAATCCCTCTTCTCTCCCTTTTCAATCGTCTGAATTTTCTGCAGCTTTCTCTTTCATACTGAAGCTGATTGTGTCCTGGGGCAAATTCATGTGCAGGTTCATTTTTGAGTGAGTAGTCAGTGGGAGAATATTAATTGAAATTCCTCTTTATTACACTGGCTCTTCATTGCCAGATTGACTTTGAACTGTCATTCAGTGGAGCTTGAGTGTTGTAATCAAGTGACAATATAGGACATTTTTCAATTTAAGGACCTCATAATAATTACAATTATTCAGTCACGGAAAGTTCTGATCCTTGCTGAAAAGGATTTTAGGGCTTTCAGTATTTATCTGAACAGAAACAGACAAACATCTATGCGCATCATTTATCATTTATTTAGTTAAGTTGTGTGTAAATGTCCTTGCAGGCCAAACCAAACAAAAAATTCCCAAGAGATTTAACAAATTTTGATTTGTTTATACTTGTGCGTATGTTAATAAATGCCAATCACCTGTAAATGACTAAACACATTCACGACCACAAATTTGCATTTAGTAACGGCCACAAAACTCCATAAATGGCAAAGGTCCCAGATCTGAAATCTTCCAAGTAATGTATCTCAGCCATTGCAGTGCATCAGCCACCACAGTCACACACTAACTGTTATAATGTGGTATTTCTTGTGTCCTAGTTTAATGCTAGTCTTATTTGTCTTAATTTATGGATAGCTTTTGGATTGCTTTCTTTCTTTCAAGTTATTAACATTAATCGACTGAGCTTCATAAATGTTTTCATTATAATGGTGTATGTAATTGAAATAAATAAGCTGTTTGAAATCCTTATGTAAAATTCTAGTAACTAATGCCAAATATATATGACCTGAAGCCAGTCAGGCGAGGTTCAGATTAGTGAGTCTCCTTATGCATAAATTTACACAAACTCAGGAGCTCTTGTAGGATACATATGTTTTTCCAATTTAACTGGGTTATAACAAATACCATAATTCTTAGATGAACTATTTATTAATAAATTCATTCATATCCAGTTTGATAAATGAGGCCCAATGTGTGTCAAAGACATATGGCTGCATAAAATCTGGTGTTCCTAGCCAAAATCATCTCTACGTTTTTCATTAGTCAGAAAGGAATAAAGCAAAGTGAGCTAAGGTTAGACAAATATTTCCACTGGAGTGCGCCATATTGTCATTGTACTAAAACCAGTTTATGATTAAGTCTGTCAGAGGAACAGTTAAAAGGATTTTTTTAATGTAATTTTTAATCTTTTTTTTTTTTTTTTAAATAACTCCATGCTACTCGATTCATTTGAAACTACAATGGTCATGGGACACAGACATGTCTAGACTAAAATAAATTTTGGTGAATGTATATTTTATTCCAAGATAAATAGTTTTACAAAAAAATGATTTGGCAAGTGGGGTTTAAAACTATACAGACATGCAATAATAGATTACGTACAGCTAATTTGTTTTCATTTGTCCCATAGAACTCTCTAGATAGTACTGAGTAATTCCCTGGTTTGTCTCTGCGTGTCTGAGAGATGCTTGGAGTGCTGGTTAGCTTTCTGAAAGCTGTCTGAGGTCCGAGTGAAGACATTTTGCCCCCCGAGGAGAGAATCTGTGTATGTCATCATGACCTGGCCACCAATCAACATGGTCTCGGGTCACGTCTGGAATACCAATCTACATGACATACTGTATGCACACACACATACACATACACCATAGTCACGGAGATTTACAAGGCAGAGAAACAGGAGGATTTGTGTGTCATTAATGCTTTAAAATGTTAAGGACCTTGTCTGTCCATGGTGTTGCATGACTCTACAAGACAGCCAGTCAGACTGCCACCATCTTACTACTATGTATTCATTTGAACCTTGTGAGAAGTAAAGACTGGACTATTCATTACATGCAAAGTCGTTTATGAGACAGCTCATTACGAAATTTTAACATGAAAATCTGACACTAATTTATCTTCTGAGAAAAGGGACATGAGGTAGGTCTACAGCTGCATGAATGTTTTCCTCATGCAGTCCAGTGACCAGAATATGGCACAGCAGTGGGGAATTTGATGGGCTGTTGGGCTTGGTGTTATGGATGCCTCACTAATTCCTCCAGACTGATCCTGATTCCTTACCGAAAGACCTTGAGGAACCCAGGTGCAATAATAAAGATATTTCCTGTACATAACGGCATATCACATTTAAATCCTCATTTCCTCACCAGGATCATCTCCCAAAACTCCCAAATGGAGCAGTTCATTGTGGGTTTGTGGAGACGGGGACTATGCATGTACAAGTCTGACTTTCTGGTGGGTTTTGCCCTTATGATATGTTTTGTGTATGGAGAAACAGAGCAAACAGGAAGGCGGGAACAGAGTCTAAGAATATATCTCCTTATCTAGCAAAGAGCTTAGCGTTCAAATCTTATTTGTATTATTGTAGATCTTTGCCTTGAATTTTGACTAAAGATTCTTATTTGACACTAAGGAATGATTGTTTAATGCTCAGATATTATAGCTCACAGTTGCTTGGTGTAAAGCCTTGTTCATTTGATATCTGCTAGCACTTGAGAAGAGCAGGCTGGATTTGAGAGTCAGTTGTCATGCGAGAATCAGATAAAAAGTGATGTTAATGCAGACTGAGAGACCTCATCTCATGCCATTGGTGGTGATGAGATCCAGCCAAGTGATCACTGGTTACTACATATGTTTGCTCTTTATCTCTTCAATCAGTCACATCTGCTGATAATATGACTTTCAGTGTTTATAACGACTTTCCTTTGAACAATCTGATGAGACACTTAAGATAAAAGTGACACTTGATCAACACACAATTGCACTGGGATGATAGCTGTGGAAATGCCCTCCAGATCAGGGCTGAAAGCTTTAGTCAAAAAGCTGAGTATTTATTTGAGTATTTGATGACATCTGGTAAACCAGGCTGAAATGATTACGCTTCATAAGTTAATCAGACTGTATTTCACAGTAAAAGCTATGGTTTACATTACACTTATATATTGATCAAAGCTTAAGCAGTAATAATAAGTGTTAACAACTCTCTCTCATTCTTGTCATTCTTTCTTTCTCTCTCCAGACTCAGATTTGAGCATGAGGACACAGAGCACCCCAAGTCCTGCTCTCATCTTAAACTTGAGTCCTTCTCATCTTGCTCCTCAAACTCTCCCCAATGGCAACGAGTCTCCATCCTCATCCCCATCTCCATCTCCATCCCCCACCATGCCTAGAGAAACTGTCGCTATAGTCCATGCTCCTCCAGGAAGCTGCAAAAAGGCCTCCAAATCTCACTCCACAGCACTCGTTGAATTTCTTCCAGACCCCGTCCTGTTGCAGATCTTTGCTCACCTGTCCACGCCACAGCTGTGTCGCTGTACCCGAGTGTGTCGCCGCTGGTACAGCCTGGCCTGGGACCCACGTCTCTGGAGGACCATCAGACTGAGTGGAGAGTTGCTCCATGCTGACAGAGCCCTGAAGGTCCTTACTCAGCGTCTTTGCCAGGACACCCCCAATGTCTGTCTCACTCTGGAGATGGTGATGGCGAGTGGATGCCCGAGGCTGTCTGATCGAGGCCTGCGTGTGTTGTCTCACTGCTGTCCTGAGCTACGCCACCTTGAGGTGGCAGGCTGTTATAACCTTTCCAATGAGGCGGTATTTGATGTCGTATCCCGCTGTCCTAACCTTGTGCACCTGGATGTCTCAGGTAAGCAAAGCAGCATGGAATTCATAATTGAGTCATAATCAACATTAAGGAATTCTACTTCTTCACACCATCTCATAGCTCCAGGGTCCCCAGATTGATCCTGAACTTGGGTTACTCTCTATGCTATCCAGGTTCTCTGGTTTCCACTTGCCTTCAAAAAACATACCAGTAGGTCAACTATGTACACTAAATTGCCTCAAGATGTGTGTCTAAATATGTGTGTGCATGGTTCACTGGGATTGACTAATGGTCCTACCTAGGGGTATTCCTGCCTTGTGCCCAGTGCTCCTGGAATAGACTCCGGATCCACCATGGCTTGACCAGGATAAATTGGTAAATGAAAATGAACGGAGGAAATAAAACGCTAAGGGTTTTTAAGGGAACTACATGTATTTCATGTTGTGAAATAGTTAGACATGTGGTGTGGATCACCAACATGGCTTAGTCGACACGCTGAACTTATCAACATATAATCTGTATTTCATGGTGCCGAATAGCTGCCATCATCCATCACTCTGTACGCTGTTGGATTTGCTGGGAGAGTAATTCATAGCAGTGCTGCTTTGCTCAGAAAGCTGGGAAAAGCATTAAAGAATTTGGGAATTACTGCCAGTCTTACAGTTCCTCCTGGGAAAAGGAGAGATCTGCCGAGCTCTCAGAGACTCAACCTCAAGGAGAAGGGCTGGTCTGCTGCTTTCATTAATGCAGGGACACACTCAACAAATCCTTAGTGGGCAAAGCTACTGGTACACCATTCAGAAAAGGAAGTAAACCCTTTGTCATAAGAATAGGTTTTGTTAGTTGTGGTCATTCAGGCTGAGACTGAGAAACGAAAGATGCCATATCAATTTAAACTGAAGGAAAACAGACACTGAAATGTTTCCTTTGATACTTAATGCTGCCCTGTGTTTTCCTACCTTTTCCTACCTTATGTTTTCTTTTTTTTCTCACTATTACCAGAAGCAGAAGTAAAACAAGTAAGAGTCGACTGAAAAATACCACAAAAATCTTTTGAGTTCTTGAATAATAATCTAAATTATAACATCGACTGAGAATGTCAAAAGAATGTCACAGCAATATGCTGGCCACATTAAACAGTGTGTAATGTGTATTTGTGGGTGCTTACTTGAGCATCATACTTTCTGTCTATCACAGTGAAACTAGACAATTTTGGGAGTCTCTGAGCTCAAGTACAGTATGTGGAAGAGGGTAAATGGCACTTTCCTCAGTGTTTGGTATGAAAAAAAAACAAATAAATGAATCCATAACATGAAAACAAATTGAAATAAATAACTTGATAAGGTTAAGGTCATTCTCATCTGAAAGTAACAAGTTAAAGATAAAGTAAAATAGAAATGGCTCTTTGATTATTCATTCATTCCTTGTGACTTACACCAACACTTGATATCAGTATGATTTCTATGTCAGAGCTTTCAGGCTTTATTTTTCTACATATAATTTTTTGTTGGTAGGAGAGATATGATATTATATTTTAGATTATTTTAATAAACCATACATATGAATTCCAAATGTGTTGGAATACATTGGTCGGGAAATCACAATGTATCTTTGTTTCCCATCAGGCTGCCCTAAAGTGACATGTATCAGTCTGACTGAGGAGAGTTCACTGCCTCTCTCTCCACTCCACGGACAGCAGATCGGCCTACGCTATCTGGACATGACAGACTGCACATCTCTGAAGGATGAAGGCCTGCGTGCCATTGCTCTTCACTGCCCACTCCTCACCCATCTCTATCTGCGCCGCTGCACCCGGTTGACGGATGAAGCCTTACGCCAGCTGACTGTTCACTGCCCAGCTCTGCGCCAGCTCAGTCTGAGTGACTGTTATTTACTGGGCGACTTAGGCTTGCGAGAGGTGGCACGCATGGAGGGTCAGCTCCGCCATCTGAGCGTGGCACACTGCAGCCGCGTCACTGACGTAGGCCTGCGCTATGTGGCACGCTACTGCCCACGTCTACGCTACCTGAATGCTCGGGGCTGTGAAGGCATCACGGATCAGGGCTTGAGCCATCTTGCTCGCGGCTGCCCCAAGCTGCGGGCGCTGGACGTGGGCCGATGCCCTTTGGTGTCAGACATGGGACTTGAGATGTTGGCACATTGTTGTGCTGGGCTCAGAAGGCTCAGTCTAAAAGGATGTGAGAGTATAACTGGCAGAGGGTTGAAGGCATTAGCTACAGGATGTCCTGAACTGCAGATGCTTAACGTACAGGAGTGTGAGGTACCCGCAGAAGTGCTGCGGCTGATACGACGCCACCGCAGACGCTGTGTGATTGAACACACCAACCCGGCTTTTTACTGAGCACCATGGGGTCTTCTGACAAGCGGTTTATTTACTGCAGCTTTAGGTTTGATTGCTGTCGAGTGTGTGTGTGTGAGGCTTAGGATGACAAGGTGTGCAATATGTCTGTAAAAATAGTTACCTTGCCACTACATGATGTGTGTAATAGTATTTATCAGATAAAAAGGTTACTGGTATTCTCTCTAATGTATGTTATGTGTGTCTGGTTTTGAAAGATATCTCCAAAAGCTTTAATTGAAATTATAAATCTGGAACATGCTGGGTCTGTGGTATTACCACTGTCCAAAGGTGCTTTGCTTTATATTAATCTAAAACATCTGTCTTTTAATGTTTTTGAAACTATGTCCATTCTTCTTTTATGGTGTTTGTATAATACTATTTCATGTGGATATTTGCACTTTAAAATTATATATAACGATTACTAGCATTGCATTAAAAAAGAAACATCTTTTTATTCTATTTTGAAGGGCCCATAGACTTTACTTGTACTTTAGTTTTTCCACTTTCAATGTTGAAGTAAAGAAAAAAGAGCTGCATTGGTTTTGTGCCGTTAAGAGTGATATACAGTATGTAAGTGACCTCTGTTCTGATTGGTTGACCTCTTCATGGCCCCCTATGTTTGACATGCAAAATAGTATGGAAATCTCCAAAAAAATTCAAAATGGTGTCTCCTCAACAACCAAAGAATAACGTGGCAGGTTTATCCATCTTTCCATCTTCAGAATCATCAAGGTATTACAAAGCTATAAAAATATAGACATAGTTAAATAAGAGGCAAATTATAGTGTGTGAATATTAACTTTAAATTAAAATTAAATATCATTTATATATATATATATAAACTGATAAAATTGTTGTGTGTTTGCTGTTAGTTGGCAATGTCTTATTCATCCATAAGCAGCAACATTTCAGCAAAACCTGCACAGCGTGGTGCCTTGATCAAAAAAGCAATCCAGATTAAAGTAGTTAAGCTCATACCAATTTCCTCAGGACAAAAAGCCACTCCTTTCTCTCTTCCAGATCCTTTGGAAGGCTAGGTAAAGATATGTTTAGCAGTGTTTAGCTGTGTTCATCAGTGTCTTATGCATGCACCAGTACCTCTGTTATATATTTGCATATGTAAATGTGTACATGGTAGTGATGTCACATGCTGACACAAGCTGCATTTTAGTTTCCGTATATAGATATCAATGTTTACATGGTGCAACAAACTGACTTTTGTTAAAAGCAGGTAGCATCCAGTTTTCTAAAATATGCGTCCTTTAAATGCCCCCCAGTAATTATGGTAATAGAAGGGCTTGTCTATAATCAGCATAATAGAGGTGTGGGTTGAAGGAAATGATGAATAATACAACAAAGTATTGCTGCTACAAATAAAGGGCTACTTATTTAACATGTTTTAAATGTTGGACTTTCATTACAAATGTGCATACTGTGATGACACTAATTATTATTCATATATTAGTTGGTCTATAAATGATACATTGTGCTCATGTTATACATGCACTGGGTTGCAGAATGTAGAAATCGGTTAATATCTGAGATACACCTCTAATTGAGAGCGTCTCCCAGGTCCAAAGCCACAGTGACATTGCTGCCCCCTGATGGTCCCAACTCACAGAGAGATTAACTCTCAGAATACAAACATTGGGCCATTTGGAGCCATTTATGAAACGATTTATTTCAGATTACTACAAATTGTCAATTTCCCACATGATTAAGGATGAATTTAATTCGCTCATGAGCCAAACCTCATTGTGTCAAAACATTACCACAGCCAACATAATTCACACGACAAATGCAGTTTAAATTTAAAATGACTATGAGGTCATGTATACCCAGAGTGGAGGAATTAAAAGAAGCACTGGTTACTCAAATTCAAAGCTCACCAACTAGGATATATTAACAAAAGTTCATATACCACAAAAAGTCTTACTGAAAAATCAAAATGTTTCCAACAAAACTGCAAGTTTTGCAAAAGACCAGTGCAACGAGTATATAACTTGAGCTACAGTATTTTGTAAGTAAAACCAAAAATCATTAAGGACTGATGAATTGCTTTGAAAAGGCCACAGATGTGCCATTCACTGTAGTGTTTCAGCCTTGTAACAATGGGCGTCATCCTGCGGGAATCACATTATACTACATTAATACTTCCTCTGTGTAATTATGTAATGGCTAAGTAATATAAATCCATTTTACAGGCCCAGATGTTAAACACTGTTCCACTCTGATTTTCCTATGAACACATGGATAAATAAATTCCAAAGAAGTTTTATGAGCAGTAGAAAGCTTTAGTCCATTCCCAATCAGCAGATCCAAACATTTTAACATTTATCGGAAGACCATTGTCTGGCTTTCTTCTTCCTGAAGGGTTAGGGTTAGGGTTAGATCACATGGTAGCTGGTGTCTTTTAAAATAAGCATTGCCACCACAATTGCCACATCATCTCTGAGACGTCTATTACTCATATCTGATTCATATGCTGTGTTTTGACAAAGTTATTTGGAAATACAGCGTAACTATGAAGCCTTTTTTGGGTATTTATTTTTACACTAATAAAATAAAATTATAAGAGGAGATGTGGTATTGCATGAGGATGTCGGAAGTGCCAGAGAAGTATGTAAGAGTGGTGACCCCTAACAGGAATAGCCAAAAGACGACGATGATGATGATGAAACATATTAGACTCAATTTTGTCCTACAAATAATTAGATGGTGCCCTAAATGTGCTCTGTGTCCCAACTTTGCCTTACTGTGTTTAAAAACCTAAACAAAGTAAAAGTGCAATTACTTATCCTAATGAATACTGAAGTAAGAGTTTAAATACATCTTTAAATTCTTAACTCAGGTTAAAGTAGAAAGATGTACTCCAATTTGTGAAAAGTATGAAAGTAAAAATACATTTAAAATTCACGAAAGATCAACATCATATACTGATTAATCTACTCTTAAAAGGCTCTTTCATCAAAGAACCAAGGAACATGGGAAAACAGTAGCTAACAAGATCTCTCCATTATTAGCTAGCATGATGATAACTCTGACATACTCAAAAATATGTAAACCCTTCTGAGGCGAAAATCTATTTTTTAGGTTTCTTTGCTGAGAATGGCTTCATTTTGCTCTGTAACGGGTTAAAAGTAACAGGGCTGACTTTTTTTTAGAATAGAATTAGCAAATACAAAAAATCCATATCCACTAATGCCATGAGGCACTGTAACGATATATACATTACTGTGCATAAGATTTAGGCAAATGCAAAGAAATGCTGTAAAGATGACTTAATAAATAATGAAATTTAATCTTTCTGCTTAAAAGAAATATACTACAACGTGCAGTAAACAGTAATAAACTAAACAAAGTCAAATCTTTGCCTTTTTTTTTTTTTTTTAAACTTAAGTAGTAGTTCCAGGTATAATGTGTACAGTTTTGTAAGGAAATGAACTGTAAGTTTCCTTAGCATCTTACATTTTCTCAGATTTCCTGAGCATTTTAGAGAATCTGCCACAGTTCTTCTGGAGATTTTGAATGTCACACTTGCTTCTTCTTTTTGCAGCAAAACCCAGGAGCCTTCATTATGTTTTTTGTCTGAAAAGAGGTCTCTTACGTAATATGTTGCTTTGTTTACTGACATACAAACATTTTTCAAATACAAATTATTTTTGGAAAAATAATGTTTTGGGAATCTAAAAGTCTTTGTACTGACTCAATTATATATAATTTATTGTCAGTCTGTATTTTGAGTAACATGGTTTTTACTTTCAGACTGACAATGGGCCTCGTTTATCAACTTGGGTACAAACTCCTGTATCCTACTCATGGCCCTGCGTGTGTGTAAATGTAATCATAAGAAGGCTAACTAATAAAATCAGATGACTCAGTGCTTCTGTGCTCCCAGCTGTTTATGCACTTGAACTTTTATGGATTTTTGTGGGCATCACTAAATGCAAATGAGCTGTGTTGGGAACACACATTGCATGTTATAGGTGATCAACATATGCATACGAATACAAAAAAATCAGCCTTACCGAATCTTTTATGAGTCTGATAGAAAATGTCAGTTTGGTTTGGCTCACACAAACATTTACACCCACTTTTACTAAAAAGATTGATAAATGGGGCCCATTGTCAGTCAATATCCCAAGATAAGTGATAGTAAAGGAAGAAAGAATTGGAGAACTTACTCTTCTTCTTCCCCTGATCTTCATGAAATTTGGATGATGCAACTTTCTACTGACTGTGCGACTTGTGAAATACTTCAAATAATTGACAGGGGTGAATAATTTTCATGGGGTGAATGGATTCAGGTAACAGGGTTGAGTGAATGTACTGGGAACCACATGTTACTTATGGAAACTTGGGATGATAAATGGATTCATTCAATATTTAAAAAATAAGAGTTTTAAATACACTACATGACTCAAAGTATGTGCACATCTGGCCATCACCACCAGATGTGCTTGCTAAACAGCTTTTCCAACATCATGGTCATTAATATGGAGTTGGTTTGTCCTTTGAGGTAGAGATCAGGGCTCTGTGACGGAGTCTTCTTCCACTACAACATCAGCAAACCATGTCTTCATGGGGCTCGCTTGTGCACAGGGACATTATCATGATGGAACAGGTTTGGTCCATGGTGAAGGGAAACCGTAATGTTACAGCATACAGAGGCATTTTGTGGAGCTTTGTGGAAGCAGTTTGGGGAAGAACCATATGGGTGTGATGGTCGAGTGTTCACAAACTTTCGGCCATGGGGTGTTAAGCATTGTTGATATGTTTTATTAAATGTAATTAAAAGTTATCTAGATGAAATATGTGCATTGTTGTTGTGAAGGACACAACTTTTGTTAATCAATGTCTTTTGCTTTTATTTACATATATCTATCAAAATGTAATATCAGGAATATTACAAAGAAATATCTGTCAGGAATCAATTAAAAATGTGTGGTTGTAGCACAGAAATATTTATTTTCTGTTATTTTGTGTTTAAAAATGGCTAATGGACCGTTTTCTTTGCTAGTAAAATCATTACATCATCATAGCTGCCTTGAGCGCCCTCTAGCGCCGAAAGTTCTCGGCTCGTTTGTTGTCACGAGCCTTTTCCTAACTGGACAGTGAAGTGGCCAATCATAGAGCAGGAGGCGGGCAAATATAACGCATCAGTTGCGACCCGGAAGTGAACAAAACTGTCATCTCACGTCAGGAGGAAAGATCACAACAAACCGGTCGTTCTATGTCTATATTTTAATATAACCCCTACATGGTGGAAGGAGCTGCATCAGAACCATGGCTCAGAAAATAAACGAGGCCCATGAGCACATCGCAAAAGCGGAAAAATAGTAAGTGTTTATGGTCGGATTTGTTCCGTTTGTGCCACTGAGCTAGCTCCCTGAGTAATAGATTTATAAACACACGGTATCTGTTGTGTCATGTCTTGTGTCTGATTGAAAATATTCCAGTTTAAAGACCAGTTTTATGAAATGGAAGCCGGATTATGACAGTGCAGCGTCAGAGTACGGAAAAGCAGGTAAAGCCATTCATCTATCTTTTATACATACAAACACACACACACACACACAGAGAGAGAGAGAGAGAGACAGACAGACAGACAGACATAGAGAGAGAGAGAGACAGACAGACATAGAGAGAGAGAGAGACAGACAGACAGACAGACATAGAGAGAGAGAGAGAGAGACAGACAGACAGACAGAGAGAGAGAGAGAGAGAGAGAGAGACAGACAGACAGAGAGAGAGAGAGAGAGAGACAGAGAGACAGACAGAGAGAGAGAGAGAGAGAGAGACACAC
>JAQQZR010000033.1:22587467-22609692 GCA_030068235.1 Notoglanidium macrostoma | reverse complement strand
CTGCACTCGCTTGACCAATCCCACCCACTCCTGCACTCGCTTGACCATTCCCACCCACTCCTGCACTCGCTTGACCATTCCCACCCACTCCTGCACTCGCTTGACCAATCCCACCCACTCCTGCACTCGCTTGACCATTCCCACCCACTCCTGCACTCGCTTGACCAATCCCACCCACTCCACAGTCCTTGCTTGACAATTGCTGTCCATGCCAACACTCACTTGACCAGTACTTCCTTCTCCCACCCACACATGACCAATTCCACACTTGATGAATGCTTCTCACGCTCCACATGCTTGACCAAGCCTACCATCTACCACAGAAAGTCTGACCAATCAGACCCATTCCTGCAGAAAGTTTGACCTTCTTGCTGCTGCAAATAGTTTGGCCAATCCCACCTGCTCCCACGGAAATTCTGACCAATCCTTCCATTCCAGAAGGTATTACAATTTTGTATTCACCTGCAATGAACTCGGTTGGTTCTGTTTCCCAAGACATAAAGAAATTAGTCATTTAACCATCATGACTCTGGTCAGGATAAAGCAGTTACTGGAGAAATAATGAACATAAAAAATGTTCTGCTTATCACAACACAAGCATCCAGTACTCTCCCATGCTAATGAACGTGTCCTTTTGTTCCTGTGAGCTTCATATCTGACTGCCTGCTCCTGCAGCATCCCATTTCTGATGGACACCTCAATGTCTGTCCTTTCCCAAAGTGTGATCCTGATTATTACAACTACTAAATGAATTTTTCAGACAGAATAGACACCTCACACACCAGATTTCCAAGAAATGTGCTTTATGCTCAGGTCAGTGAACCACAATCCCACCCCACTGTACACAGAGCATCTGTATCTGCAGGACGGAAAATTTCTTGATGCTTTGGCCGTTCGTTGCCATACATGGGGAAAAAAACAAACTAGATACTGTTTTGATGAGATGACGCTCCTGACAACATGGTCATCAGCTTCCTACACACTCTCAGACACTGGTAATGAATCCTGACGGTATGTCATTTGACTTTTTTTTTTAACGAAGGACCCAAGCACTTCCCATCATTTTCTCTTGAGTCAAAAGTGGCTAGTGTCTTTCAGTCACTGTCTTTCTTTTCTTGCTCTGTCGTATTTGTGTTTACAGCTACCAGGACAGTATATTGCACAATCCAGTTGATTTCTGTTTGAGCAGGCAGGGGGTGCTAGAACACAGCTCAGCCCTGCTTATTCAAGTTTATGGCAGCTGCTCTATTCCCGCAGGCCTTTGGCTTTTCAGGTTCAAATTAGCTAAACCTGTAGGTCACATTGTTGAAGACTCCACGTTTGGAGGCCATTTTCTTATTCAATATAATGAGAGCGCACCGATTATGTGGACACATTCTGCTGCCGGCATGTCCTTCATCGTGCGCTTCATTTCTTCTTGCTCCCTGTAGACTCTCGTGGGTCACTTAGTCTTCTCCCTGGTCCACTTGATCATGGTCTCAGGTGAGCGGTAGAGGAAGATGAGCTTGGCGTACAGATCTTCCTCCAACTCCAGCTCTCCAGTCTCTCGTACCAGGAAGATGTCGGTGCACAGTTTGAGGATGCGATCCACACAGGGCAGCTCCTCGAACATGATAGAATGCGAGATCCCGCTGAAGAATTCACGCACAAACTTGCCTATGACCAACACCACGGAGGCATACAGACCCATGATACTGTAAGAGAGAAGAGTAACACTTTAATATGACTTACTGCTAAATTGTGCTGTGTATAGGCAAGTTAGAGGTGGAAAAATCCAGAAAGAAATGATACTTTTATTAGAAGTCTGACTGATCTTACCCATAACCAGCGAGGAAGCCCAGGCTGGGAGGACTAACTTTATCATTGAAGACATACAGCTGCAGTCCAGCTTCCCCTTTCCTCTCTGCCTTCGCAACAGATCTGATGTTGATCTTTTCTGCAGATGGCTGGTCCACGATCCACCACTCCTGAATCTCACCGCTGCTGTTATTGGTGCGCTCCAGGTCCAACAGGATGTCCTTATAGTCACCTTCTACATTAAGGGATAGAGCTGGTCATACGTCAACATTTTCAAACTGACCTCCATGTACCACATCTGTAATATATATATATATATATATATATATATATATATATATATATATATATATATATATATATTTCTGAGATGGAACTACTTTTTAAGGGGATTCATTTCTAGTTATGAGTTATTAAAGTAGATGAAAGTAAAGTAAAGGTGTCTCAGTGTGTGTACTGGGTTGTACATATTCATTTATGCTTTAAGAAAGGTATAAAAGTTGATGGTGCATGTTGTTATAGGAAAAGAATTAACAATATGTTAGTATAATGCAGCCCAATAACAGAATTTCCTGAAGAGTTATTCTTCTTATACAACAGCAATTTGTGAGTGACTATGCATTTTGTTAACTAAAGAATGACACACACACATTTTTTCAATAGTTCAATTTTAATGTTGTGAAACGTCTGAAGCAAGTTAGTTCCTGTTATCACTTACATTATAGGAGCTATAAACAGTCATTCTTTCTCTTTCCTTCCATAAATGTTAAATAAACTCACAGGAAATTTCACTATATCAGATTCGATGGGGTTTTTTTTTTTGTTTGTTTTTGTTCTGTTGAATAACAATACTTTTTTAAAAATCTGTTTTCTTAGTCATAGATTATGTGGAGCATCTGCCATACATACCCTTATGTAGCTGTTAATTGAGCAAATTAATCAAATCTGTGATTTGTCTTATAGCTGGTACTACTGTCAAAGCTACTTTTACAGAATATTAATCAAACCTTTTGTCCAATCAGAATTGTGAATGTAAAGGCACTGTGGTATAAAGTTGTGTCTTGTTTTCTGTTCTTTCTTTCTTTCTTTCTTTCTTTCTTTTTTAACTAAACTGCCTTCAGACCTCTATTACAAATGAGATCTGAATAAACAGCCTTTACACTCATTCCTCCAAACTGGAACCCATATATCATTTATTTTCAACAGTAATTAGCTTCATACTTTACCTTTATAAAGCTGTTCTATAGGTTTTGCATTTGAGTCACTGGGTGCTCGAATGAAACAGGGAAAGACCTGTCTTATAACTCTGTAAACAACATGAAAGAGAAGACAGCTTCATGCCATTATGTCCTTCAGTGGATTACTGATGAAATCCAGTACAGCAGTTTTACTCACACAGCTTTGTTCCTCGTTCCATTCAGCAAATCTATTAACTCTTGTCTTGTATTCATATCCAGATATGTAACATGCTTGTCCATGGCGATTTCAGCCTTGGCCCCAAGACTAAGATTCCTAAAAGACACAATGCAGAAAAAACCTTGCTATATTTAAAAAAAAAAAGTCCACCTTTTATATTCTTTAGTGACAAGCATCAATATTAGTGTGTTTCTCTTACACTAGTGAGTTCACGTTACCTTTTATTTTGTAGTGCATTCATTACCTTTGTATAGTCCAGGACATGGTGACGGGAAACTGGTCCTCTTTTCTCAGTACTTCCATGAGGTTCTTCCTGCTGGGTGGGCTGATGGTCCACAGAGAGTTGGAACTTCCCTCTAACTCGGCTACTGTCACATCCTCTGCAGTGTACGCCTCCAAAAACTGCATTGCACTCTGGAAACAAGACGAGAAGGAGATGTTCTACTGTACATGCTGTGAATACGATGTAGTTTTGTACATGCTACGTATTCTCTATCCAGACATACCGGAATGTAGTTGTAGGAATTCATAAAATCTAGGAATTCCGCCTCGGTGATGTCCTTCAGCTGATTTTGCTGGGCACTCATTGTGAAGATTGGCTTTAAGACACAGTAATAAAGTCAGTCCTGTTAATATTCACAGATTTACAGTATATTTAGTGAATAACTGAAATGCTCACTTCTAACTTCTCATAGTTGAATCAAGTTGCACCCAGTATTATAACTTACATTTGATTTTGCAGAGTTTTGTGTCACCTTTATTGTTTATTTTCTATAGTGCCTTGCATTAGTATTCACACTTTTTGCCCTGGAAATGCTTTGTTAGCTCTGCCCTGGTCTGGAAAAACGTAGTCACATTTTTGTCAAAATTTTGACATTATGACTCATTTGTGGACTTACTAGGTTTTTCCCTTCATTGGCGTTCATTAACATTGCAAAAATTCCCACAGATATTGACCTGAAAGTACCTAGTAAGGCTTACAGTTAAATACTTCTGGTCACAAAAAACCTAACAACTCCTATAAGCCAATCAGAGTCAGGTATTTTGGTCATGTGACCTGCATACACTATGGAAGCCTTCATGAGAGAATACCTCTCCAGAGGTAGGCCTAACCATGACAATCATTCTACAGCCATGAGTTTACCTCTCACAAGTATGAATTTTTTAATAAACACTTGATATCTTAATGGAACATTAGTGTAAGTACACACATTTGTTTCATTTTTACTACAAACCTGATTGAACAAACTTACTAATTATTGTTGTTAAAAGGTGGAACACTGACTGTAAGGAATCTAATTAGTCCTACTATAAATTAATAATCAATGAAAACAATATTTTTACATGTGACTTATAAAGAACCTCCCATACAGTAGATAATCATGCTCTAATATCAATACAATATAATGCATCTTTATCCCTGGGTTTGTTTGTTTGTTTGTTTATTATTTTTCCGCTCAAAATGACTAAAATGTGTCTTACTATTTCCAGACCAGGGCAGGGCTCCTTGGCCTTCATGATGCTCTCAAGTCATCCACGAACAATGCCTTAATAGTTAATAAATATAGTTGGCTATTTTGTGTAGCTTCATGGCATATAAACTCAATGAAGTCCATTTCAGTTACAGTTCATAACACTACAAAATGTGGAAAAGTTCAAGGGGGGTGAATACTTATACAAGTCAGTGGGTACTGTGTTTATGTATGTATTCACAATGTATTCTGATTTGGAATTAAAGTTTTGCATAATCCCTGCATGAATAAATGTAAAAAATAAAGTAAAACTAAAGTGAAGACGCACCTGAAATCCTCCTAGTGTGATGGTGACAGACACATCCAGGGGTTTGTTGACGACGCCGGCCACCGATTTGACCAGCGACATAAAGAGGAGCGGGAACCAGACGATGCAGATAAGTAACATGACGATCATACCACCCATCCCATACTTAACCACCTTCTTCTTCTTCTGCCCACGTGGCTGAGGGTACCGCTGATGAATCACACACATACACATTTGCCTTATTATAATTGCGAGGTCTTTCTGGTGGGCACCAGACAAATGTCCCCACATCAGATATTCCTGTCCTTGTGAGACATTCGGTCTCTACTGAGATAGCACACTGACAGTATAAAAGCATGCTCACACATGTTGCCTTATAACTGCATCATCCTTGTAAAAAATTCTCTTCTTTTAAGTAACATAATGTGATACAATGCATACATGTTGAAAAATGTAAATCAATATTTCTCACTTTCTCTGATTCCCTCCAGCACTTGAGAACAAAGATGTGTGCATAAATGTCCTCCACACAGATCCAACTAGACAGACTCAGAGTAGTGTCTGTCCAAACCCAGTCCATCACGGCCCTCAGCTCAGTCAGGAATGGAACCAAGCGGAACCTTAAAGCGAAACCCGTACAGCCATGATGATCTACTGAGGACTGCAGAGCCTATATCATTTTAAATGATTTTAAATACAGTTGATTTTTTCAATCAAGTTTTAAATTTAAGTAATAACAGATTTAAAAAATTGACACTCCTTTTCTCCGAACCAGAAACTTCCAGCTGTAGCATTTCTCCAAATGCTGTAAAATCATCAGTCCGGCCTAATTTATTAATGTGTGTCATCTGTGTATTTGCTCTTCAGTATTTATGAGGCAGTTCAGTGATGTGTGTTGATGGTGCTCACCCCTGGAAAAGGAAGAGGTTGACATAATTATAGCTTTTGGTCAGGAAGTTGCCAAGCACACGGGTAGGGTAGCCACAGCGGATCTGGTAGGCTGATAGACCAAAGTAGATGCACTTCACAAAGTACCAGAGCTGAGCCACCATATTCTGACTGAAACGCCTAACAGAAAAAAACAACAAAACTATTAAAGCACAGAGGATACTTTTCCTATTTATATTTGTAATATAAATTCAAACTGTGGAAAAGTTTCATTCTGTATGTAGACAGGAAGTGTTTACCTCTCAGTGACTCCTGGAAGTATGAAGAACATCCAGAAGTGGATACCAAACACCAATATGACCTGAAAGATGACCTTCCCCATAACAGTCTTCCTCAGGTAGAGCGCTCGGTCCACCACCATAGTCGCAAACTGGATGAGGACCATGACAAGGAATGCCTCGGGGACCTGATCTTCTGACAGAGACGATGTGATGTCTGCAGCAGCAGAGTGTTTCTGTTACGAGAGAAACGGGATTTAAATTCATTTTAAACTTTCGAAAATGTGTGCTTTCTCACACACAATCTCCATTGCCTAAGTGCAAAATAAAAAAAATGAATTAAAAAACAAGGGTGAGATGATCATCTTATTGAAAAGCTGAGTTAGTGTTGAATGCAACAGGTGAGTTTTATTTCATCATAAAATATAAGCGCTTATCATTTTTCGTTATGCAATTTCAGGCGATGCAACACCGATTTATCAGTGGAATCAGCTAATCATCCTACCAATTTAGAAATGTCACATCAACATAGGAAATAGTGCCCACTCCAGTTCCCACTCCAGCAGGTCCGCCGACTACAACTCTCAGACCACAGAGCAGCTCACAAACATGGCTGCTGAGGACTCTCAAAACTGCCATCACAAACCATTTCATTTACACAATCACAAGTATTTAAGGACTCACGGCACTACAGATTATTGTGAAATATACGCTCAGTGTTCTGTACCCGGCGACATCAAGCTTTATGTTCTACTGCTTTTGTATTGATGGTTACATAATCTGTTTTTACATTGCCTGACTTCTGCCTGTTTCCTGACTTTAACTTTGCTTTGATAGTAAAATTAGAATATCTTGCCAGAGGTATATGTATGGGTATTTTTCTGTTGTATAATGGCATTTTCATGTGACACCACCACATCAAGCAATTTATTATTGAATGGAAGAAAAGTCTATAGTTTTCAAAAACATCTATGGCTCACTTAAGTTTTCACCATAGCTTTGTTATGGATAGTGACCAATTAACTATTAAACCTCTGAAACAGACGGCTGCTACCTTCATGCCCAACTGCCTGTTTGTCTTGTAAATGAGTGTCTTAGAAAACAGTGTTTTTAAAGCTACAAGTATACCTATAAGGAAAAGCTTGTAATATGTTTTGAAAGCAGCATAAATTTTAAGATTGTAAGATTTGTTTAAGCTAAATTTAATGAAGTCCCATTAATGATATTATACTCTATATACAGAACAATTGTACAACTGAACATTTTGTAACAACAGTAGCCATTTCTCACTACCAATAAATTCCTACACAAGCAAACAAACAAAAGTATACAATTATAAACTGCTCCCATTCATTGGTGCTTTCCGGTACCATTTTTGTCCAGGCCAGTTGCTACACCTGTTCAGTAGTCTATGAAAACATTCAATTCAGACATAGCTTGATGTTTTCCTACCTCCCTATACAGCCAAACTAGAGCATTTATTATGTTTTGGACACACCCAATAAATGACTGATCACATATTGTGAATCAGTGATTGAGCTCCTACATTACGCTCACGTTCTCAGAGGTAATAGCAGTGCTGAACACACCCCAAAAGCCCAGAATCCAAAAACGATGATGATGAAGTCGACAGTATCAGCCAGGAACATGAGCACGTAGACGTCTGTCACTGCACTGTATTCTGGGTGGATCAGGTTGTAGAAGAACTGGCGAATAGGAACGAAGATATCCAGGGCTCTGAAATCACACACACGTAGGAGAAAATTGTCATGTAAACAAGGATTCAAACATTTACCGCACGTAGTGGTGATAAATAAGATTAATAATAATAAATCACTGCGCTTAGGCATTTTTATGCCTAAGCTATCATGAAACTCTTAAAAAAAGTTTTATGGATGTTTTGCATTCTCAGTGTCTTCAGAAATCAAACAATTTGGGTTAGTGAGTTGCTGCGTAAAATGCTTAACAGGCTACATGGAAAACATTACAATGAATTCAGTCATTGTTATGGAGCAGGTTAATGCACATATAACATCGAGTGCTTAAGTGAAGCTAACAAGAACCACACACATGATGCACATTTACATTTTGACTGTGAATTGCTTGGCTTTGATGAGTTGCTCTCGGAATTTCTCCAAAACGAGCTCTTTACGACTCTTCTGCTGGACCCCTAACACACTGCTTGCTCGAGACACACTCGACCTCGTGACTGAACTGCCTGTGGACACTTACACAAACAAACATGGAATGAAACACACAATAAATATAAAAGATAAAATATAAACACATGCTAATAAATTTTGTTTCCCCACAATCCTTTTTTGCGTTAGTTTTACTATGTGTGCTAACCTCCTCTGGATCGTGTTGATCTGTGGGAAATGTGTGATCCTGCACTGGAACTGTGCCGGCGCATGGCGAAGGATGTGTTTGAGAGTTTTCTCGGCATGCGGACATGTGTAGTCTCCATTAAAGTGTTGCGGGTCAGTGAACTCCTTTCCCTTCGGACTGGGGGTTTCTCTGTGCTGTCTGAGTCTGAGTGACTGTACAGAGTCTTTTTAGGTTCTGATCTGGTGTCGTCCTCATCCCACAGACCATGACACTGATTAAAGAGGAGAGTGAATACACACTTCGGCTTCTACACAGCTGTTACACAAGTCATGTCAATGAATGTGCTGGGAAATAATAACACAAACACTGGATTTCTGTATTGCATTGAATAACAGTCTTTTCATTTTAATTATACAATCGAAAGCATATTACTTTAAAGACAAGTTTTCTTGGACTTTTCTAGTGAAACTCTATAAATTTGGTATTAGGGCATTCTACCACAAACAACCAAAAACAAAAGATAGCTATTAACATTCTAGTTGAAACATTAAAAGTACTGAATAAATTATCTAATAATTATCTAACATAAAACAGTTAACTAGTGAGAATTGACTAATAGTATTAACCTAAAGGATGGCAAATTGTTATTCCCTAATTATGGTTTACTCGATTAGAAATGTCTTAATGTGGATTAACGTGATCTCTTTAATAATTAACATGAAAATAAAGCAATTAAAAAGTCACATTTAATAATTAGAAAATAATTTCACACAAATAATAAAATATGCAATGCAAATATGATGAAATTCTGTCTTTGTAAAATGAATAAACACATACTGATGGAATCAAAAGAAACTGAAAAGTGATTTTCTATAATAATAAATGATTTGGCAACTGATTTTGACATTTACTGAATAAAGTTTCATCAAAAACAGATGAGAGATGGACAGATAGACATCAAGACAGATAACCTGCATGTATGTAGATTACACAACAGATGAGATGTCAAAACTCTGATGCCTGATATTTTAAAACTGCTCTTTAGCCAGATAGAACCTCATAATTCATAGGGCTGGTACTTAAAGAAACATAAATATAACAACTACCTTAAGAATAGAGCGATGGAAAAAGAGTGCCAGCAGCTGGACCAGGTCATAATGGACATATCCCTCTTTCTTCTCGACTCCTATTATATTAGGTGGGTGGAACGGTTTGGTCTTGTCCAATTCTATGTTCTGATTGAAGGGGAAGAAACCAAACTGGAAGAAGTATTTTATCACTATGGTCACCTGGATGTGGAAAAAAGAAAGGAAAAGAAGTTACCTTCATGGTAATATTAGTAGTTTACTGATTGCAACCGGACATCTTAGTTGCCATTTAATAATATAATAATAAATATTATTTTAGTTTATATTATTTATTTATTATTAATTTATATTATTTATTTAGTTTAGTGACTGGTGAAATTCAAAATCCTGCTTGTGCGGATGATAGTGTAATTGAAGCTGTAACAGAGATGATAGTAATACTGAAGCTGTAACTGATGATCGTGTTATTGGGGATGTAAAATATGACAGTTTTACTGAAGCTGTAACAGATGATAGTGTTACTGAGGATGTGACAGGTGATAGTGTTACTGAAGCTGTAACAGATGATAGTGTTACTGAAGCTGTAACATAAGTGTTACTGAAGCTGGAACACATGATAGTGTTACTGAAGATGTAACATAAGTGTTACTGAAGCTGTAACATACGTGTTACTGAACACATGGCTGGAACACATGATAGTGTCACTGAAGCTGTAACAGATGATAGTAATACTAAAACTATAAGAGATGATAATGATACTGAAGCTGAAACAGATGAGTGTTAATAAAGCTGAAACAGACAACAGTGTTACTGAAACTGTAACAGACATGATGGTGTTACTGAAGCTGTAACAGAGATGATAGTGTTACTGATACTGTAACAAAGATGATGGTGTTACTGAAGCTGTCACAGACATGATGGTGTTACTGAAGCTGAAACAGAGATGATAGTGTTACTGATACTGTAACAGAGATGATGGTGTTACAGAAGATGAAACAGAGATGATAGTGTTACTGATACTGTAACAGAGATGATGGTGTTACAGAAGATGAAACAGAGATGATGGTGTTACTGATACTGTAACAGAGATGATGGTGTTACAGAAGATGAAACAGAGATGATGGTGTTACAGAAGTTGTAACAAATTATGGTTTTATAGAAGCTCTAACAGGGATGTTGGTGAGACTGAAGCTCTAATGGAGTTGATGGTGTTACTATAGCTATACCTCTGTGTAGACTATTGCAGTCATCCAGAAGCGCTTGCTTGGCCGGGGTACAGACAGCATGGCCCACAGGAAGATGAGGATGGGCAGCACCAGCGTGGCCACCGATGCTGAGACCATGTGATTAAGGATAATGACTAGGTAGCACACCATCTCTGAGTGGGCCACCAGCATGTTATAAAGAGCGTAGCACAGCTGTAGGATCTGTGGCTGGGAGCTGTAGAAGCGCTCAGATTCCTCCAGCTCTTCATCATAGAACATCCTTTTGGAGAGAAACAGAAGCAATGGTAAAAGGCAGTAGATGAGGAAACTCACCAGTTGAAGCTGAATAAAGCAACGTGTAATCATTTATTCTTTTATCCACATACTGACGCTGCTACACAATGAACGCTGCTACTTCAGCAATATTTTGTAGTTTTGATATAAAATATCCACAAGAGGGTGTTACAGGAAAGCCTACCCTTACATATTCATTGTGACATGATTCAGTGCATAGTTCAGTACAAATTTCACTACAAAAAGCTGTTTTTGTTTTACAATTCATGGAAAACATAGAAGTAGCATGTCTCATCATGTAAAATATTTTGACTATAGGTAAATATATCCAACATTTCTCATTATGACATCTGCATAAGTCACTTAATAATAAAATTCCTTTTAGCATGGTATTAGTTCATTTCAAAGTCAATTAGAAAGTGTTACTGTTTCTCTTTGTAGCTTGTAAACATTTAAATTGTTAAGTAATGAAATCATGTTGATAAAATTAATTTTATTTTTATTTCTATATACTATACTTGACTGTGTTCACTGCTTGGATGGGTTAAATGCAGAGGAATAATTCATACCTTCAAGGTATGCCATAATCATGTGGTTTAATGTTCTAATGTTATATATTACATTTGTTTCAGCATGAGTATTGGCTTCTGTTGACTCATATTCTGAGACACTTCACCGCTAAGTTAGTAAGTTAGTAAGTCTTTAACTAGTTTCGAGTTCCAAACATGCTGACACATTTTCCTCCCAATATACAGAATTCAATCTGGTAACAGCTGTAATCTTATTTATTAAAGAATCCTAAGTTTATATTGTATATATGTATGTCCCCTTTGATAATATAATAACTGTAAAATTTAGTGATAATGATCATATTATTAGTAGGTTATGAGATGCAGTACAAGAGTGGGGATACATCATTAATAATAGAATTTTGTTCATATTCATATTTATTCGGTTAAAGAAGGGGTTTGTGCTGACAGAGACCTATTTAAATCTTTAGACTCACTTCATTACAGATTTATTTTTTAATATTAAGTTCATTGTTTAAATATGTACCTTAGATTAATATTGCCATTATATTCATATTTATCATCCTACTTGTTTTTTGAGTTTGGGATTAAACCTATTCAAATGAAATAATCAAACAGCTTAAAAACAATAAGAACTCAATAATAAATCGAAAAAACATGAGTAATAATTTCCATCACTGTAATTAAATGTAAAACTGGCTATGCTTCACAAACCCCACTGTGTAAAGCACAGGTAAATGTGGTTCTTCTCACCTGTTGCGCAGCAGTTCACTGGCTGTGAGCTCGTGGCTCAGTGAGGGGAGTGTGCTGTTGTCTGGTGCATTTATCCTGAGCTTTTTCTCTTCAGCATGAGCTGCTGATTCACACACAGAGTCCAGACCTGTGGCTTTGCTGTAGGAGGGAGGAATATCTGTCTCAGAAGGGAACCTACTGAGCTGTGGCCATGTAGTCTGCTCGGACGCTAATGCGGTGTCCCACTCTGACACTAAACCTCCTTTGAGAGTCTGCCCCTCACTGCTACAACGCCGGATAGCTGAGGGATCTCTCAGCTCTGTGGGTGTCCAGCCGTCACCACAACGAGGGCTTTCTCTAGCATCGTTTTGCTCTTCGATGGTATCACCAGTGCCTTGCCGAGAGCATAATGCTGAGCACTGAGTGTTTTCACTGTCATAAGAGGAAAGAGGATGACAACAGTAAGAAATCAGACGTTAGTGAATAGAAAAGTCTACCATGGTGTCCACTGTGTGAAGCATTACACATTTATTTATATTAGAGAGACATCAAAGAGAAGCATTTTGTATATATTGGTTTCCGTCAACATTTAATTAAACATGACAGAGACAAATTAACATTAATATATCAATCTATCAATCATAGGCTGCTCTTGCCACAGAGATCCAGTTTATTCCACATTGATCAGAGAGCTTTGGAACCATCTTTGGAAAATGTCTGCCTGTTTGTCACCACTGAGCAATAGAAACCACCCACACCATGACAAAAAAAGCCCTGTGTCTAACAGTCACCTGCATAAAGTAAAGCCACTTTATTTTAGTTACATTCCTTTCACAAAGAGGTCCTGTATTTGTACAGATTACTCAGTGAGAGGGAGAGCAAGCGAGAGAGAGAGAGAGAGAGAGCGAGCGAGAGAGAGAGAGAGAGAGAGAATAGATCACAATAAGGGTTTGCTAATATTTTTACTCACAGAGTTCTGGATTTAAACATTAGGCAAAATGGAAGCATATGAGATCCATGAGAAGTGTGATTTAAAAATTCTTCAGAAATTCTTTTAGAGTTTTGAGTTTTAATGCATGGAGTGTGGAGATTGTTTAGGTGCTACCTCACTGCAGCACTGGCTGCACTCTCCGCAGATGACGAGGAGGAGGATGAAGAGGAGGAAAGCTCCACTCCCTGCAGGCGACACAGTTTGGGTCGATGTCTCTCGCTCGTCCTGGGCACGCGGTCTGCTCCAGTCTCGCAGGACTCCAATGTGGACTGACTGCATGCCATTGTGGACTCAGTGTATACACTGCGAAGCCAGTCACAGAACAAAAACACACACGTGGCTTCTCAGAATCACAGGGAATTTTAGTGATTGAGATTAGAGATTAATGTGAACACAAAAAAAACACAAGCCACAGAATACGTCACTTGAGACTTATTAATGATTTGTAATGAATGACATATTGTGAAAAAATAAATCATGGAGGCTTCTGGAAACAGACACAAATGAGAGCCAAAACCTGCTGATGAACTGGACGTTTCTTAAAGATGCTTAGAACATACTATAAATCTGCAAAAAGTGAATAAAAAAAATATATAAATATTTTACTGGTGGTTACGCAAAATTTTTATTTGGTCTTTTTTAGTCTATTTTTTTAAAAGCATTTTTGCTTCCAAGGGGAAGTGGTGGTTCAATGGTTACGGCTCTGGGTTACTGATCAAAAGGTTGGGTATTCAAGCCCCAGAAATGCCACTATTGGGCCCTTGAGCAAGACACTTAACCCTCTCAGCTCCTTTGCTCTGTGCTGTAACACATATGTGACAAAGGCTTCCCTTACTTACACTTTATAGAATTCCCTTGACTATTATAGTATTGCTTGCTAATAAAAGACTTATCAAATCAGATATATACAGTACTGTGTATTGTGTAAAGTAGTACCAATATAAAAACATACATCTGGTCCAAACTGGTCCTGTCTCTATGTTGATAAACTCTCATCTTGTCATGGAAACACTTGGGATAATTGGATCATTTGAGCCTTGGTTTTGTCAGTTTCTACAGTACACTTGACTTAAGCTTAAGATGAAAGCTTTTTTTTATTTGCTACAACACTGAACAGTTTCCCTGGAGGTAAATCCGAATATAAAGTGCGCTGACATGTGGCTGAAGTGGTCTGTCAACAGAGGAAAGCTGTGAGGAATACCTGCTGGATCTGAACTGTCTGGAGGCCAAATAACAAACCTACAGTGCTTTCAGAGATCATAAAGACCCGTTCATTTCACTCATTTCGTTACTTTACAGCCTTAATCTGAATGGATTAAATACATTCCTGCCCAAGTCTGTAAAAATGCTACATAAAAAATCGAAACAAAAAAAACAACAACATGTTTTCTAATAAAAAAAAGGTATTTTTTCAGGTTTTTTTTGTAATGAAACATAATGTGAAGGCACCATTATATGGTTTAGTTGTGAGTGTATAGGGATGTACTTTGTGATGATGTACCTAGTCAGACTGTCTTTATTGGGAACAGAGTTTATCTGCTCGTCCTCTCTGTCCTGATGCTGTGCTGAAACAGAACCGCGTTGAACCTGCAGTTTCTCTGCTCCCTCCAAAATAGTCTCAGAGGACGAAGGTCTGCACAACTGCTGCTGGTAATACATGTGTATGATCCCTCGTGATGGGGTGTTTCCCTGTACAGGTTAGAGAAAAACATTTCAGTATCGCACACAGTTGGGTTCTATTTCTGCATGTGGTTTTACAGCAAATGCATCCAAGGCTTACTCTAAAGTGAATTTGTCCCTCAAAATTTCTGTGTTTACACCATGTGGTGCTACAATTTATTGACTGTAGTTATTGAATAAATAATAATGGTTGAATAATCTGTTAAGTATAAAAAAAGACAATGTTGTTATAGGAAAATAATCAACAACGAGGTGGTGTAATGTGGCCGAGTACAAAGCAGAGTACCACCAAGAGGCTGATTAATTTTCAATAACAGCACATTCTGAAGAGTATTATTTCGCTTAATTCTAGTGCCTAACTGGCAATTACAATTAAATAAAAACATGTATGTTTTATGCATTTATCGATATGTTTAATGTTGTGGAATGTCCAAAACAAGTTACTTCCTGTTATCAGGTAATTATAGCAGCTATAAACAGTCTTTCCCTGAACAGCCTTTCTTGAAATTAATAAAACAAAAAAAGCAGTTTGTCATTTCTTACCAAGCCCACCATCCTGAAGGCTACAGATTTAGCTCTGATACTGGAGAGTCTTTCCAAATATACCAAATAAACATCTGCACACCATCACCTCATCTTAACCACAATGAGTTGCTCTCACAGTGAGTTGCCAGAAGATGCAATTTTGCCAGTTGTAGCATGTCCTCCCACAGGCTATGAGATTTATGCTCATTGATAACAGCAGATAACTGAAGGCGGTCTGTCAACTCAATTGCTTTGCTATTTGTTTGTCTATAATGGAGGAACAAGCCTGAGTACTCTAAGCAAATGCCATGTTAAAGAGGCACAGAGCTCATAGCCTGTGGGTGGTTTTAGCCTGATAATGCTTGAAAGCCCATAAGTTAACTCTTTAAAATCTCAGGACACGCTGGTGCATCCGGTCTTACAGAAATGCCTTCTTACATGAAGCTTCACCATACCAATGATTACAAGCATTTCTTAATCCTGTAGCCTCCTCAGACCCAAACTCTAAGGTTGTGTGGCTTGTAATTTCTCCTCAGTGTTTGTTTCTTGCACATGATAACTACTGAACTTGATAAATGTCTTTAAACAGGAAGAAGTTTTGCAAAAAAGTAATACCCAATGGTCCTCATATGAGGCTCTTACAAGGATATTCTGTACACGCAAAGTAGTTGGGAGAAAATGTGATGTCCTCATATAAGGACAGTGAGATCTTATGAGGGTAAGTCCCTGTCCCTTGTTCCTATAGAAACAATGACATATTAAAGTGAACGCATTAAGATAAACCTTACAGTTGGAACTACTGTCTGAGTTGCCGTTATAGAAAATCGATCAAAACCTTCTGACCTATCTGACTCAAGAATTCAACAGAGCTGTGGTATAAAACATCATATTGTGCAACTCTAATGGCATTAGTCATGTTAGGAAAGGCTGGTTCTTTGGCAGCATCAGTACCTTTTTGACCTCATGTGTGAGCATACAGCGTTCAGTGCGCAGCACAGTCGAGATGTCAATATATTCCTGGCACATTGTGTTGAGCCAGGCAGTGAAACTGTCCAATAATGCCAGGAAGAGCACCCAGGAAAACTTCACTATATTAAACACACGCTTCAGGATGTTGTCTGGAAACATAAAGGAAAGCTGTGAGTCAATAAACAATAGAAACAGATATATAAAGAATGTCCTTTTTAAATTTACTGTATACAACTCTTGTCTGGTTAAATCTTAATGTGTAAGGGTTAACCAAAAGTTAGTGGCTGTACAGTATGTATATGTGCAGTTTAACAGAATGTTGATGTACCTGGCCCATCTGATCTCTCTTCTTCGACTGTGTCCTCCACCTGATCTCCCTCCTCAACGGCTACATGAGCTGCTGTAGAGAGACGAAAAAACATCTACTAATATCAGTAAACTCTGAAATTACAAAGCCATTATTAAATATAATGATTAGAGTAATGACTTCATGAATGACACTGAAGCTGGTATAGTGTTATACATTAGTTTTCTGTAGTTTTCAGGCAAAACTACTAATTGATTTAGTCATTTTGAGAAGACCCTTAAGAAAGTCCCATATCCGCTCCATGGGCATCATATCATGGTTGACCCTGTGCTCTGACCCCAGCTTCCTAACCCGGTGGGATATGCAAAGAAAATAAGTTCACTGTACTGTAATGTATATTTGACAAATAAAGGCATCTTCTAAATATGTTAATATAATCCTAATAGGCAGAGTCTTTCCAACATTTTGACTGACTGTATATGGCACATTTAAGCTTAAAGTTCTCGGCTGTCTGAATTTCTCCTCTGTGGACATGTCCAGCCATCATATGGGATGAATTGACCAGGTGGTCAATTGACATGCTGGTCTTCATCTCTCAGCACCTCATCCTGAAAACGGCTAGATCTGAAAGTACGGGCGTCAATGTAGAGTTGGCTGCATTCAGGACTGGACACAGCTTGGCTCTTACTTAAAGACAAGGCAAGAAAGCCCTTGAGAATTGTTTTATGTTCCTCATATAGAGGCACACACGAAATCCCTATTCATGATCGGAACATGTCATTTTGGGGTGAAAGTGTTCTACAGAGATGAATGAAGAATAACTGCAGCAAGCGAGGACAGAAGAAACTGAATCACCCTTCAGCAGCCAGTTCTTCTCTTTGTTCAGACTGTAATATCTGGATCGGATCTTTCACGTACCCTCCCGCTGGTCTTTCTTGGTTTTGCGTCCCTCTGTGTATCTCTGCCAGAAACGCCGCCTCTCTTTGTTGCGTTCCTTCATGGCTGTTTTGGAGTCAGTGATCCATGCATGATACACGAACTGAGGAGACAGAACAATGCCAAAGACAGGCATGAAGAGGTGAGGGAACAGATTTGATTGGTTAGTGTTTGGACTTTATGATCTGGATTATTTTTGTGATCTCTTGTCAAGTATGCAAGAACAGTTTGTCCACTAGGAATACACAACGCGTAAAACAAGGCTCATGGTGTGTTTTAACCCAGTATAGTTTATGTCACAGTTTTTTATGCTTTAAACTGTGAAAATGTGCTTTATGTTGGAGAAAAAAACAGCCTCAAACAAGTCTCCCTTGAAAAGTAGCCCTGCTTCTCACGCATCCTACAGTAAAGCACATTACAATGCAGATCCTTCACATGCAAAGCTGCCCATATGGCTCTCGATAGCTGCCTGGAAAACAGACATACAGAACAGTTATACATTCCTCTATGCTCGGCCGTTCAGGCTCAGACCGAGCTCCAGTTTTCCTGAATGCACAGTCCTAAAAGCGAGGGTCAGGAAAATGCAGCGTGCAGTGAAGCTCACAGGCCGGGTATGGCCAAAGAGGAAAAGAAATATCACACATAGAACAATAGCACAGTAGAACAAAATGAAGGAAGAGGAGAGATATATTAGGCCTGGTGGAAGTATCTTGGCTGCCCTGATTGCACAGTGCAGTATAGTTTTGGGGAGCATAATGACAGACCTTGGTAAAGCCAGCAAAGCAGAGACAAACATTCGGATAGCTCTCTATAAGAAGGACAGGGCAGGGGCTGAGTTAGTAAGGACATGGCGTGTAGTTTTTACTATGGCGGTTCCATGCTTCCACACAGGAAGTTAGCAGTTAGTGGTCTGACAAATAAAGAAACATTGTTAAATGCAGAGAAAACAAAATGTCTACAGGATCTCAGTGCTGTAGAGCCGCAAGGGTTAGACGATTGATTTTGCATTCATCAAGATATACTGGGCAAATTTAATAAAGATGAACAAAAAAGTGAGCGGTATCAAAAATGAAAAAAGCATTAAATGTTACTGAAATGTGTTATGGGACTAACTTGAAATGCTGATTTCTTAGGTGGTTCTTCCTCTTTTTTCTCCTCTTCTTCCTCTTCCTCTTCACTGTCCGTCTCAAACAAATAATAATTCCCGCTTCTCACCACTGAAACAAAAATAACAGTTAACAACATGAATATTTTTGAAACTTAAAAACATGTACATAGCCTTTTTTGGAATTTTACCCCATTTTCTCCCAATTTGGCCATCTCTAGCTAGCGCTCCCTATCACACAACCAGGGAGGGTGAATGCTAGCATGGGCTTTTGCTGAAAAACAAGAAGCCACAATATGTTTTCGAATTGCTGCTCATGCTACACAGCAGGGCAGTTGAACACATGCTGAGGAAAGCGCAAACCACCTTCTTCCCATACATGAGCTCACAGAGGCCCATTAGTGTTGCTATGATTGACAGAGGACAGACTAACACCCTCCCTCCCACCCACCCACAAAGCTTGGCCAATTTTGCTCTCTTTGGGATTCAAACTCATGATCACCCAATGATAGGGCGTTGCACCACTCTAGAGTCCCCTGTCCAAAGTTCTTTGTGTTTTTGCCTAAGTTGACCATTATAAAGATGAAAAGTGATGTGTGAGCACTCACTGGAGGCATGATCAACCCAGGGTCTCCACCACTGCTTCCTTTTCCTATTTCTCATCTCTTTACTCGTCTCTCCTGCAAAAACCCAGTCCAATGAAGCACACATGAACCTTAAGAAGCACCACACGGATAAGAGAGTTTGTCCTAACGTCTGGTATGTGTGAGCTCATATGTTTTCAATTCTGCTGCAGTGCATTTAAGGCAGTAGTTAAGCTCAGGCACCTGTGGAATTTATGAACTCGCCTGTGTTGTGAACTTTCAGCACAGGCAAAACCAAACCTGACTTCTGCATTAAAGCTTTATTTCGGATGAAATGAGATGTGACATTGAATAATACCTAGCTGTATATTTTAAGATATTATATTCAATGTAATAGAAGTAAGTCTTATGTATGGTATGCATGTATTAATTAATTGTATATAATTAAATTAACATGTAGTCAGCATATCAAAATAAATAGGTCAGCTACATGAGTCATATTTAGCTGACACACTCTACCACGCACCGTCATCTTCCACTTCGTCTCTGGACAGTGATTGACTCTCACCACTCTCCTGTGCCAAGCTCAACATCCTCTCCTTTCCCCTCTTAAATTTTTGCTGCCGACTCTTAATACGGTCCATCCTGTGTGAAAAGGAGAGAAAAAGAGCAAGAGAGAGAGAGAGGGAGATTGGCGACAGTCCCTACTATGTCCGGTTTCATTGGGTTGAGCTGAATGAGTTTTCCCCTTGGACAGAATTATAATAATAACACCAGTCCTTAATTGGGGAAAGAGGTTGAGAGAGTTGTTTCGTATTGAGGCATGTGCAGAAGTGCTAAGTATTTCGTCTTTCAATGAGGGGAAAAAAGTAAGGCCGGGCAGAGCATTGTGGTGCTGAAAGATCCTTTTTGTTTCATACAAACACATTGCAGATGTCCTGTAAACACAGTGTACTAACTTACCGCACCAGTTCTGAATGCTGACAACAAAACACTATGCTAAAGCAGAGTTTGAGATATTGCAGTGAAAGAAATCAATCCTGCTTTATGAATTAAAGTAAAATTCTCATAATTAGTAAGAATTTTATGTCACCCATAATCCTACTATCATAACCAGCATTCAAGTGAAATAAAAGTAAACTATTTATTCACCAACTTAAAAAAATACCCCGCATTTTATTGATGTGCAACTGCACAACAGAAATAAGTAACTAACTGAAAAAAGCACATTCTTGCTCCTTAAAGCAGGGTAATATTCCTTAGGTAAATATAATATCCATAATGGTCCACGACTGTTCCAAGAATAGTAAATAATGACGTGTGAACTATGAGGTGTTGTATAAACTCACTGTCGCTTTAACAGGTCCATGGATTTTTTCTCCTCTTCAAGTCGTGCTTTTACTGCCTTCACAATTGTGGCCTGGAATAACTCAGCTCCTCTGAAAAGAGAGAGAAAAAAAAAAGAGAGATGCAGAGACAGAAAGAGAATAAAGACCACATGATTCAGATTAATGAGTCTGGCTACAGCTAATGCTTTAGCTGCTCAATGACAAACAGCTGGTCTCTTGAGGTCAGTGTCAAACACGGTCAGTGTCAAACAGGGTGAATCCTGGATTTATTACAGTAAATAAACTTTAGACCTCATTTATAAAGCTGGGTATAAACGAATTCATTCGGATCGGTTGGTCACAAGTGCATTTACACAAGAAATGTGATATTCAAGAAAATCAGTTTGTTTGGAAAAAAAATAGGATACAGTTTCTGAGTTTGTGCTAATTTACATATAGGGAGACTTGTTAATGTGAACCTGGCTTGATCAGCTTCAAATCTTATACTTGGTGATGAATTACTAAATTATATAATTTATATACAAAATATGCAGTCAAGTTTAAATTACTTAATTCATTACAATTACACACATGAATTTAATGCAATGGCTAAACTGTATTACTAACCTCTGCTCTTTCATGGTTTAGTCATTTTGTTATTTTTAGTGCACTGTGAGTTTTGCCTTTCATGTAGTTTTGTGGGCATCATTAATGTCCTCCTTATGGGTGGTTGGCATTTATCAAGATATGCGTATGAGTACAAAGTAAATTAACGTTTCTGAAAGCTTTGTTAGTCTGGCAGGTATTTTTAGTTTGCTTTTTAAAGGACTTTTGGGTCAATCCATGAAAAATGCAGCCAAAACAGAGACATGGGGGTAAAATTCCAGAAAAAAGGAAGAACACTGACATTACCATCAGACATAATGGCATATGGGTCAAACGATAACGTCATATTTACTGCATTACGCATGTAACAAGGACCTGAATAAAAATGTTATTTGAAAAAAAGGAAAACATTTGACAAGTCAATAAAAAACATTAAGAGAAGTTTGATAAGAATCAACAATTTGGACCAATCTCAAGATCTCATGATAACTTTTTAGTATTTAGTATTCAATCTAATCAGAAAGAAGGATTCAGAGGGTACAGAGTGCATCACTAGGAAGTTAAGGTAAGACCATATCAGTTATTTTAGTTTTATCATAATTTAGTTGCAGTATATACAGTTCATCCAGAAAGTATTCAGAGCGCATCACTTTTTCCACATTTTGTTATGTTACAGCTTATTCCGAAATGGATTAAATTCTTTTTTTTCCCTCAGAATTCTACACACAACACCCCATAATGGCAACATGAAAAAAGTTTACTTGAGATTTTTGCAAATTAAAAAAAAAAACTGAGAAAGCACATGTACATAAGTATTCACAGCCTTTGCCATGAAGCTCAAAATTGAGCTCAAGTGCAT
>JAQQZR010000033.1:22542037-22585523 GCA_030068235.1 Notoglanidium macrostoma | reverse complement strand
CACACACACACACACACACACACACACACACACACACACACACACACACACACACACACACACACACACACGAAACATACAACTTAAACAAGCCTTCTCTTGGTTACCTCTATTTTTTTCACTGTGGTTTTATGATGGTTCATGAAATTTTATTTATGATATTTAAGTGCACTTTGTTCTGGACCATCAACATATAAAAGATCCAGTTTAGATTATACTGGACGCTATTCAAAATTACAGTACCTCCTTCCCTGATATCTGTTTGTCTATATGCGGTTTACTCACAGAAAGGATGTTCTTCATGGTGATGACAAACACGTTGTACGCGATAAGGAAATCCCAGTAACGCAGAATGGTTTTAATTGGCTTGAGTAACAGCTCTCCACCAAAGAGCAAGAAGTAGAAACAGGCGACCAGGTAGCCCATGCAGAAGATGCTGATGCGTGTGGTCCCCGTAATGAAGATGATGGTGAGGACGAACCAGAAGAGATAGCTGAACATGATCACCTTCAGCATATCAAGATAGGATCTAAAAGAAACGGAAGGACAGCAAAAGAGACACAGAGGTCTGGATGTGATTGGGGTTGTGTGCAGGCTGCTGTGATATAAAGATGCATTACAATTCAGTTTTATTTGTAATAGACCTACAGATGTTTATCTAGATTCCTAATGTGCAAGCCAGCAAGAAAAACTCAGTGGGATAACATGAGAAAGAATCCAAGAGAGGAACCAGACTCAAAAGGGAACCATGCTATTTTGGAGACACCAGATTAAAAAAAAGTAATCATCCAGACACTGCTACAATTTTTGTTTACTCTATATTTATTAAGTATGCCAATTTGCTAATGGAAAATTCACAATATTATTTTTTGCTAGATTCAAATTATTAGCTTAATGGCCTGCCAAGTAATATTCAACTTATCTGTTGTTCTGTTTTTGACCAAAATTAATAATGGCATTTAATTCAAATCTATAAATATAGAGGCTGTTTGGGGCTTGACTAATATGTATATTCGTGTGAATATGTAGTTGAAACATGAACACTGAACCCAGTAGTATGCTAATTATTCTCTGACTTCATTTACTGGAATGCTGTGTACATTTATAATTCCTCTGACTGACAATACACACACTTCTGATTAGTACATGTTTATCAAACCAATGCTTTCAAAGAATTATAGAATAAAAAACAAAAGCCAAAGCTTTTTCAGAAAACCATCAATAACATCGCCCTCACAATCATCACACCTTCTTACTCATTTGTTTAAACTGGCTCTAAGCAGTACAAAAAAGTGCAAACTTGGCCCATTTCCCCACACACTGATGAATGAGCTTGTGCAGAATCCAAGTAGAAAGAGCTGCCACAGAACATGCCACATGATTGTGGATTTCTACTTATATGAGTGATGAGTTGTGAGTAAGGTTCAGGTTGCAGACCTTATTGGGTTACAGGACCTGGTGAACATTGTCAAAGGCTGGTGAAGTCATTACGAGTTGCACAGAGTGACTGAACATCCTGGAGTTATCTGATATGAGGCAGGAGAGAGCAGAGTGCTACTGAAGACTTTTTTCTTCTCCATGAAAAAAGTCTCACTTTTGAAAGTCAAAACAACGAAGGTGTGATGAATGGGATCACTGAAGAGTGTGATTTTATCTGATTTTTCTCTTGAAGTCTGAAAGGTATAGAACAACATCCAACATATTTTTAGCTCATGAATAAGAAATTACAATCTAAGTGTAAAGCCTTAAGGCACTGATCCAGAAACATATGTTGGAAAATTAGAACTTATTCACAAAATCCTGGAGAAAAAACCAAAAGGAGTCTAAATTTCTGTCTTAGCACTGTTGGACTTGGCTACATCCATCCATCCATTATCTATACCGCTTTATCCGTCTGGGTCGCAGGGGAAGCTGGAGCCAGTCTCAGAAGTCGTTTCGAGAGGCGGGGTACACCCTGGGCAGGTCGCCAGTTCACCACAGGGAAACTCAGACAAACAGCCACACACGCTCGCATTCACACCTATGGGCAATTTAGAGTAGCCAGTTGACCTAATCTGCATGTCTTGGACTGTGGGAGGAAACTGGAGCTCCCGGAGGAATCCCACGCATGCACATGCACATGCACATGAAAACTCCACACAGAAAGGCACCCTGGGTGACCCGGGGATCGAACCCAGGACCTTCTTACTGTGAGGCGATAGTCTTCTTCTTCTTCTTCCTCTTCTTCCGTTTCTTATTGTTGTTACTGTTATTATTTTATATTAAGTAATTGTGTGGCCACCTACTTTATCCTACTACAATATCTTTATTAATTAGCAGTATAAACTGAATCTGAGTCTCTACTAGAGACAACACAGTAGGAAGTTCTTCACTTAACTCTCTGTTTGAAAATTGTATGATAAGGAGCTTGTTATCTTAATACGCTATATAATAATGAGGGGTGTACAGAGTAACTGACTAGTCTGCTCACTGTAATATTACCTGCAGTGGATGAAATCAGGGACAGGGTTATGTTGACTGAAGGTGGCAGCGTCCAAGTCTCTGCAGATCTCCACATTATCACCAGCCAGGAGACGCACTGCGGGATCATTCTCCTCGTCAAACACATGTCTTTGCAGTGATGCACACAGCAGCAACATGAAATCATCTACAGATAGGGAGAGAGAGAGAGCGAAAGAGAGAGAGAGAGAGAGAGAGAGAGAGAGAGAGAGAGAGAGATAGAGAAACATAGAGGGTGTTAGAATGGAGCATTGATCAGGTCTTAGAGAAAACCCTGCATGTTCTCTGCATGCCACCACTCACAGAGGAGGAAGAGAGGGTTGGGTCTGGTATGGAAGTCAGGCAGGTAGAGCCACTTGACCACATTGGAGTCCATGCTGGATGAGGGACGTCTCCATGGATAGTCTGAACCACAGTACAGACAGAAGCAGAATTAGCTGACTGTGCAGCATATTAGCCCATGTTTTCAGTTCTCACTCAGTTGCTATTTTTGGTCAGAAATAAACATGCATGAATGGACATTGTTAGAGCAATGCAACAGGGAGCAGTGAAATCCCAAACCCACGTTCCCACCTATCAAGGCTATCTCTTGGAGCAGACACAAAGTCAAAGCAGTACTTTCCTGATTTTAAGAAGAATTATTAAAAATTTTGCCCTATTTCTTATCATCTGAATTTGTGGATATGCTGACACAGGATATACACTGGATATAGTCTGGAATATACTTGAAATATCATACGATGCTATTATATGTACAGATGTTGCCACCGCATAGATCCAGGGTTGATCCTAAGCTCAAGTTATGATCTGTATGGAATTTCACATGTTCTCTCTATGTTCTTATGGTTTCACTCCAGGTTGTCTGGCTTCCTGCCATCTCTAAAAAACACACTAGTAGATGGTAACACTAAATTGCCAATATGTTTAAATAAGTCTCAAGATGTGCATGAGGTCCCAGTGTGAACAGGAGTCTCATCCATGGTGTATTCCGGCCTTGCACCCAGTGTTCCCAGGATAGGCTCTGGATTTTCCATAACCCTGACTAGGATAAAGCAGCTGCTGTAGATGAATGAGTGGAGAGTCTATGGATCCCATGAATTGTACTCTTTAGTATGTTGTCAATGTTGTAATTCAGCAGCCATTATATACAGTAGCTGGACATTTAAATAACACAACTAATTTCTTATTGACTTAAAAACATTAATCAACCTGATCTACTTCTAAGTGCTATTCATTAGAGCCAGGTGTTGCTGCCTGACCTGAGCAGGCTGCTGGTGGGATGCCAATGCATATCAGATACTGGTAGGTAAGCACGCAGGCCAGGAAGCAGCAATATTTTGGCCAGACCCCAGCAATGGCCTTCCTCCTGCGCTGGTACAGCACTGCAATCAACCCGAATGCATGCAGCATTGCACAAAAATCCATCCGCTGACCAATGACGTTCACTGCTAACAGGAAGCAGGTCTAGAGGAAGAAGGATTTTTATTTAGGCTACAAACACAGAAAAGTTCTCTAATGGAACATGGCAATAATATGACTATATTTCTACAGTTAAGTACGCCTGCTAAAGGAACAAACAGGAAGCTTGATTTCCCTGTGAAACAAAGTAATACAGAATAATTCCCCCATATAGAAAGTCATATAATGATGCAGATATGTAGTACCTCTAGGCCAAATTTGTAGAAGAAGTAGTTGATAAAGTACTTGGCACAGTTAATGATGCCATCATCCAGGTGTTGACGTGTGATGTTGTGGAAGATTGTTCTGGTGACAGAAGCAGTCAGGTTGTTCCTCATACGGTAAAAATCTTGGTGCCGGTAGACTGTTACCTCAAATGCCAGTAGGGCCAACATCAACAAGTTATTCTATACAGAGAGGCAGGAGTAAAAGACAAACTTATTAAAGAAAATAAAACAGAGTACATAGCTGTCCATTTGTGGTTTTACATTAAGCCTACCCTTAAATTCTCCAGTAATGGAGAGAACTTCTTGAGACCGACCCAGTTGGCAGGGTCTACTGGGCTGCTGTAGAGAAGAGACCTTGCCATGTCCAACCTCTGAACATCTGTATAGTTATCCGGCTAAGGATGAATAAAAGGTGGAGGAGAGTACAATATAAGCAGTTACTACTGAATACTGATTCACCACACAACATTTAATTTCTACTCACAAGTGTTTTACTTTCACTTCAGTTCACTTCATGAAGTTTTTTTGTGTGTTTGTATAATATATGTATGAATGTCTTTATTCTGTGATGCTATAGTAGATGTGTGTGTGTGTGTGTGTGTGTGTGTGTGTGTGTGTGTGATTTGTATCTCACCATAGAGCAGTTTTTGGAGTATGTGGCAGGCTGGATAGAGGTGAGCTGGTAGAGCATTTTGCAGACAATAATGACGCAGGTCCAAATGGTGCATACGCTGGAGGCCAGACGGCGAAACTGGCTGAAGGGTAGAGCGAAAGCCCAACTCACCAAGAAAACATAATTAAACAGGGACACCTGGCAACACAACACCAAGCTCATTACACACCTATGTACAACTTTCTAATATCATAAAAGGTATCATCTAGTCATTTATACAGCTATATAGAGTTAATGATAGTTGGCTAAGCTACAGGATGAGCTACAGGCTGTCTGAAAAGTCAGGAATCAACAGGAGTATGTTGTGTAAATAGGTCGCACTGTTCATTTTGACAAAAATTTTAAATTTAGTTTTAGTCTTAGTTGCTTACTGAAAATTGTAGTAACATTTTAGTCTTTCGTTTTGTTTATTTTTTTAATCTAGATTTAGTCAGTGTAACAGTTTTAATTTAAGTCTAATTTTAGTCAATGTTTTAGTCATAATTTTCTCATACAGTTTAATGATACCCTGTTACTGTTACTGTTACTGCCGGATTCCGTCTATTCCCAACTACAGTCAGGAATGTGAAACAGGGAAGGTAATATATTACAAATATATTGTTAAAATAAAAATAGTTCTGCTGGCTGTAAAATTCTCTTGAGAAGTAAGCTAGGTTGCCTGAGATTTCGCTGTAATTTTAGTTATCAAATATTTTTCCATTTTCATTGTAGTTACAATTTAGTTATGAAATAAAAGGTCATCAATTAATACAAAATTTTCATTAACAAGATTAACAGTGAAATCCGAATAATTTACATACTTTTTAAAAATTGACATATTTTATTTATACCACAGTGCTGTTGAATTCTCTCACTGGTTAGAATTTGTTGATTAATTTTCTATAGTAGCAGCACTGACAATAGTTCTGTTTGTAAAGTTTATATTAATGCACTCATTCTAATACATTATCATTTTTATGGAAACTGCTAATTCACAGGAACTTAAACAGCAGTTGTTTTACAAAATCTAAGGCTAACAATAACAAAAAAATCAACTAAGAAAGAAAAACATATAATCATCGACATGGTGAGACTCTTTTTAAAGAGACATTGTTTAACATCTTTTTGAAGGCGTCTCCAGTGTCAGCGCTTTGAAATAGTCTGAGGTAAAACGGTAACTTTTAGTTTTCCAACATGAGAAAGTCTTTAAACATCTTCACAAAAACAGGGTAAAACCATAGATTGCTCTACCAGGTGGGAGACCAAACAAAATTGGATAATTGGGTATCAAAACTTTGGTGTCAATATGCATCATGAGTCTTACCTAGACAAAATATAAAGACTATTATATTTTCACTCCAGGTCTGCAAAAAACCCAAACGTAATTTATTCGGATCAAGAATTTATGGAAAGCACAATATCAAAAGCATTGTTCAGGTTCAAAGTGAGTGTATTAGGACACTAGCAGCTAGTATTAGACCCATAAGCAGCATGTAACCCATAAGTCAGAGTCAGTTCTGCCAACATCCAAGAAAAGTCATCAAATCATTCTCTTTATAACCTCAAATGAGCTCACCTCTTTGACAGAAACCCAGATGATGTAAGACGACACAATCTTGATGATGTGAAGCTCCAGAAGCCACCAGATGAAGAGCTGCAGCTGGTGGACATACTGCAGGAACTTGAGGAACAGCACGGTCAGTCGGTCCATCACCAGATGCCACTTATTCCTCAGATCTACATGTGTGGATCAATATGCCAAGAGCTTTGAGTGACTTATTCCAAAGAGCAATTACAATCTGACACAGATAATAAAAGACCAGCAGGGATATTTACAGGTGAGAAAAGCCAAGAATGTATCCTCAAAATACAATAGCAACAACACTTGGTGGGCCTCTGTGTCCTGAGAACAATATGTATAAGCAATATCATCAATTCATCAATATTTCCTGTTTCTGTATTTCAGCCACTCTTCCTTAACTTTGACAGAGACCGATTGCTATAGACAGCGCACTTAATAATCCATTTATCAAAAAATTACTACCCATAAGTGGTGTTGTAGTCATGTGGTGAGGGCATGAGGTGAACAGCTGGTTTAAAGCAAAACATTTAGTCTAGTTTCTTGACACCAAAGAGGAAAAGCAGTAAATTCCTGAGAGCACCATGTAATATCCGCAAACACTGATGAATCATCACAGCATTTTTTTGACACATTATGGCACTTCTTGATTAATGATGAAACAAAAAGGTTTATAAAATGTAAGCAGATGAAAACCTCTGATGATGCCAAGCCTTTTTGATCAACACTGGTGTAAGCTATACGTATTTCAAAGCAGCTGCTTTGTGTTAAGTAAAGTGTTGTTGGAGTCTTTTGGTACACTGGGAACAAGACAAACTCAGGTCAAGACTTACCTGGCTAATCATATTAAGAAAGAAATAAAAACATACAGTTGTGGTCAGAAGTTTACATACACTGACATGAATGTCATGGCAATCTTGGGCTTTCAAAGATTTCTTTCAACTGTTCTTTTTCTGTGGTGAAATGATTGTATAAAATACATCCTTTATTAAAAAAACAAGAATTTGGTGCACAGGTTTTAATTTATTTTCTGTTTTCTGAAATCAAAACAGGGTCAAAATTATTCCTACAGGGTCAAAATATACATACAACACAACCTAAAATTTGGCTAACCCTAACCCTTAGCAAATTTCACCTTTATCAGATGCTTTTGGCAGCCATCAACAAGCTGACAGAATTCTGTTTAGATATTTAACCACTCTTCTTCAAGAGTTCAAGTGTTTTCTTCCACAGTCCACAAATTTTTGATAGCGCTGATAGGTCAGGACTTGTTTTAAGCTTAATGTTATCCTTCTTTATCCATTCCACTACTAGCTCTGATGTATGTTTGGGTTAAGACATTGGACTAATGATCGGAAGGTCGTGAGTTCAAATCTCAGCACTGCCAAGCTATCGCTGATGGGCCCTTGAGCAAGGCCCTTAAACCTTAAACCTCAACTGCTCAGTTGTATAAATAAGATATATGTAAGTCGCTCTGGATAAGGGTGTCTGCCAAATGACATGTAAATGGTTTGAGGTTATGCTGAAAAATTCTGTGGTCCTTCATTACTCTATCCACTTTGTTCAATGCACCAGTTCCACTTCCAGCAAAACAGCCCCAGAGCATCATGCTGGCTTGGTAGTTCCTGGGTGGTTCCTGAACCAATTATCTCTCAGCTGAGGGTGACAGTTTGGGTCTACTTCCAAAGTAAGTGGCTTGGCAAGTGGCTACATCTCCCAACTTACATACAATTGTTTGAACAGATGATCATGGAATCTGCAGTTGATTAGAAATGGCTCCAAAAAGAGACATTCCTGAGTTGTGTAAATCTATGACCCTCTTTCTCAGATCTCAGATCAATTTTGAACAATCTTACTACCACAGAAAAACAACAGTTCAAAGAAGTCATTGAAAGCCCAATATTGGCATAGCATTCATTTCCATGATGACATTCATGACCATATGTAATTTTCTGAGTGCAACTGTTTGTACCTTTCAAATTTTAAATATGTTTTTTTTTGTGGTACAACCACCAACATAAAAAAAGCTTCTTAGGAAGTACAAAGATATACTTTTGGTAAAAAGGTGAAATCTAGCTCTCTTTGGATTGTCAGTCTGGGAAAACCTTGAAATCAGGGGTCAACAACTGGTGGAACATGATCTGAATGGAGTATGTGTAGACCCAGCAAAGCATCAACTGGACTGAAAAAAATACTGTAGCAGAGCATTCACAGTATGAAGTTTCTGGTTCTAGCAACTCTGTTATAGCTTATCCAATCCACTTGCATTTATTTGTTTACAATGGTGCTTGAAACTCTTCTATATTTCTGAATAAAAATGACTTAAAACTTCATCAGATTTTCACACAAGCCCTTAAGGTGTGATGACCTTGTGCAGCAATAACTGCAACTAAACAGTTCCAATAACGGTTGATTAGTCCTGCACATCGGCTTGGAAGACTTTTAGCCCATTCCCCCATACAGACCAGCTTCAGCTCTGGGATGCTGGTGGATTTCCTCACATGATACTATCACCTCCAAGATACTACCACTGCCATGTTTGGCAGATGGGATAAAGTTCTTATGCTGGAATGCAGTGTTTTCCTTTCTTTACACATTTCTTATTTAAACCAATATTTTCTGGTCTGTCCACAAAACATTTTTCCAATAGGCTTTTCCAATGTCCACATGATCTTTAGCAAAATGTAGATGGGCAGTATGTTCTTTTTAGGAGGACAGATATAGTGGCTTTTCTCCAGACTGTTTCATAACCTTTTACAACATGATGAGCATCAACAACTCTTTTTCTGAGGTCCTCAGAAATCTCTTTTGTTCATGCCATGATACACTTCTTCAAACTTGTGTTGTGAAGATCAGACTTTCATAGATCCCTGTATTTTAAATAGAACAAAGCGCCCACTGATTGAATTGATTGAAAACACCTGACTCAATTTCACCTTAAAATTAACTGCTAATCCTAGAGTTTCACATACATTTGCACTCACAGATATGTAATTTGGATCATTTTCCTCCAATATTAAGTGGATATTATTCCAATATTACTCCAATAAGTAAGTGACCAAGTAAAATATTTTTGCATTATTTGTTTAAGTGGGTTTTCTTTATCTACTTTTAGAACTTGTTTGAAATCTGATAATGTTTTAGGTCATATTTAATCAGAAATATGGAAAATTCTTAAGGATTCACAAACTTTCAACACCACTGTATTCATTTAGCTTAAGGAAGTTAATTGGACAATACATAAGATCCTGGGGTAGAAACATTCACAGATTTTTCATTTCATTTAATCTCTATGGTCTGATTAAAGTGTTAACATGGCTTGTTTAAAAAAATAATAAAAATAATAACACCAGTGTATCTTTTTTTAGAGTTTGTGGAGCTAGTCAAAAGTGGTAAGATAATGACAACAAATCATAACGATTTCAAGAGTCCTATTTATAAGACATAAACTAACCATTAATGGTTATGTGTTAAACAGCTACTCATTTAGATAATTAGTCATGTTAGCTGCTTATCTGGACACGATAAAGGAAGTTTTATGAAACAGGAGCTTTACACATTTTAGCTGCCTTAACGCTTATAAGTAAAACTCTACAACAGAGGATTTCACTATTATAGAGAAGTCCCAAAAAACCTGTGACGATGCTTTTAAAAGTGTATGATGAGAAAAAAAACCCCGATTAGAAATCAATTTTTCATAGATAAGATAAAGTAAAGAATTTGAAAAACAATACTATTCTGGAAGTGTAGCCATGCACTGCAAGCTGGTGTTAGAACTGGTGTCACTGAAACTCTTCCAAACTGATTGTACACAATGGAGCATAAGAGTGGTTTTGTCTCTGCTCTGTCTGCAAGTGTGTTTACTCATCAAACATGTCTAGACACTTTTACTCCTGTCTGTTTACGTCTCTGGTCCTGTCCTCTGCTGCCAGGCCAATAAAAGCCTCTCCTTTGTTGTAGCAAAGGACTTGAATGAATTTGGATGTAATTATGATTACTGGATATGTTTATGATAAAGATACAGGTTAAAGGTCCACTATGTATGATTGAGTTCATTGCAATCAACTGACTGCCCCTCCCTTACCCCTAACAAGGCCTCATATCTGTGTTACCTGCTGGCTCTCCCTTTTAGTTATGCTGTCATAGCCAGAGATCCTGCTTGCACTCAGCACATGATATACTCTGTTCCTTACTGTTAGGTGACAATGACCATACCTAACAATCTGCCTTTTCTCTTCTCTCCCTCTCTGTCGCTCTGTCTGTCTGTCGAGCTGCACATGCTACTCCTGAGAATCCAGTGATCCTGACCCCTTTTGCTTTCCGGGCCTGTCTGACCCATCCCGTGTCCTACTCCTGGTTAGAGTCATCACTTGGAAACCACTTGCTCCTGTTAAATATGGCATCATATAAACTGCCTCAACATACACCTAGAACTGTGAAGATGCCGTTGGACTGCTGTTGACATGAGCGGTTCTGCTGCAATGGCGTAGGACTCGAATCACCACGAACAGTCTTGCACTCTAAACTTGACCCTGGTATTAAAGGGCGTTAGTTGTAACTGAACTATACAGTGTGACCCAAATGAGGATGGGATCCCTTTTGAGTCTGGTTCCTCTCAAGGTTTCTTCCTTTTGCCATCTCAGGGAGTTTTTCCTTGCTGCCGTCGCCACAGGCTTGCTCATTAGGGATATAAATAGATAAATGTGTAGATTCATATATACTTCTGTGAAGCTGATTTGTGACAATGTCTGTTGTTAAAAGTGCTATACAAATAAAATTGAATTGAATAAATTGAATTGAACATGGCAGCGCCGTGGAAAAGCGCCCGCTCCCAATTTTGATATAAAGGGCTCATTCAAAGATTACGAAAACACAACAATTTGTGGTTACAGGTAATTACATACTAATGAAAACATATTTATTAATATTTTATTCCATACTATAGTCCATTCCTGCTAATAGAGCCCCCTAAAATTTAGGGCCTTAATCCTACATAGTGGAACTTTAAAGTTTAATAATTTGATAACAGCACATTATGGTTCCCTTTAGTAAAAGTATTTACTGTATCGTTTATTAACAAAACATCAAATTCAACATTAATAAACTGTTACTGACATGTTTAAATTTTAATGAATTCACTAATACAGTCTTAAAATTTAATAAATAACTCCACTTAAAATGGCAAACAATTCAATTACAGCAGGTTACTACACAACTTACTGAACTTTGTTTTCTAAATTTAAATATTATAAGCTGTTTCTGACTCAGTTCTGAATTTTCCGAAAACATGTACATTAATGTTAAATTAAATTGGATGAGCATACTGTAGTATGAACATACTACTTAATGTTAATGAAGGTGTTTATTTGTCTTATACTGATTGTGCATTAATGTTCATAGTTTGTTGATGTTAACTAATAATGTTAAATGATGTCAGTTAACGTTAGAGTTATATTACCAGTATTCCATTGACAGTTAAAAATAATCAGTATACAAAGTCAATACTCATGTGTATGGAATTTGGCTGGAATGGAGTGAGAGTGATTAAAAGTTAAAAAAAAAAAAACTTTTTTTAAATGACAAAGTTATGTATTGAGTGCAGTTGAAAACTCAGGTTTTCTGGCCTTTGGATAAATTATTCTCTCTCATATTTCAGTTAACAGACAATAAATTTCCAACCATACTGAATATGATATGTAAATGCCTCTGGATAATTGACTGTTGACTGAGCATTATTCTTCAGTTAAACCCCAATTCTGTTGTGTATATACATCAGGTTCCAAACCACAAGCTCCACTGATACATATTTCTGTAAAATTTCAGTAAAAATGTTAAGGTAATAATGGATGGACTGTGTAGTGTAAAAGTTACCGTCTCCCCGATTAGGCTCTGGTTCTGATAGTATGTGGCAGGAGAAACTTTCTGTCTTGCAACAGGCATTGCATATCTCTTCATCTTCCTCTTCTCTTATCTTAATGTCATCCTCATCCTCATCCTCATCAAGATCCAATTTCTCCCCAATTTCTTCATCTTTTACAGAGGAGTTAAACTCGGGTTTTATCATAGATAAATCTGCCAAACTGCCATCAAGATGCACAAGTCTGAAAAAGACGAGTTTAGCTTAATTCAGTTGTATGAAAACAACAACAACAACAACAACTACAGCAACAATGCACGTAAAAAGACAATAGGCAAAGCAACTTTACAGAAATTTGGATGTTGATCCCCTAATGCGCAATCCAGATGTGAATTTAGCAAAAAACTTCGAAATAAGGAAGAATCTTTTGTTGATACCTCATTATCATTGTTGTTATCACCTTATACTGAACAAACAACCATAAAAAAGCTAAAATACTCAAAAACATGCATGTTCATCCATACAAATTCACAAAAGTATGTAAGAGGCTATGTGTTACTGGAATGCCCCAATGCTGCTGGATGGTGAGTTACTGCTAGAGTTATCAATGTAATCCTATAGGACCTTCACTCACTTCTTGAATCAAGAAAGGATTCCTTTACATATAGATATCCTATATATATATATATATATATATATATATATATATATATATATATATAGATGGGGACATGTTTAGGATCAGTTTTGAGCTTGTTCTCTGTCTGAGCTCACCTGGAGATGGTGCTTTTCTGCTTGTCTGCGACTGCCTTGATGTCAGTGAGCTGCAAAAAGCGTTCATGGAAGTAGTGCAGGTGGAGGATACACACCAGCAAGAAGGAGGTGGGAATGAAGATTCGTGTGAACAGAGCTGGGACAGAGAACCTCTCCAGGCCTAGATCTTCAAGCCTACACACACACACACACACACACACACAAAGCTCAGCAATTATCTACTATTATCTACAGCGATTATCTAAGAGTTCAGCCTTACTTCTTAATCATAAAGTGTTAAGGTTAAGTGTTAAGGTTGAGGTGGATGAGGCTGATAATCCAAATGATAATAAACATTTCCTCTTGTAAACCAAATCCTTAAAATTTTGCAGTAACTTTTTTTTATGTAGAAATAGGCATGGTGGCTTTCAGTGAAACCGGAATAAAATGTGAATTTCTCCCATTTCATTTTTTGGGGTAACCTGATTTTAAACTTTAGGTGTGACTGAAATATGTGCAAAATAAACACCAAATTCAGTTTTGAAAAGCTTTTCACTTTCAGGAATACATACACAAAAAAGAAAAGAAAAAAAACCCCCAACTAAATAAAAACAGGAAAATGCAAAATAATGACCATGTGAAGGGATTCCCAGGCCATCTCACAGTACACATCTCTTACATTTTCACCCTGTCAGTGACAACCCAGATGTGTGCAGGCATGTGTGTATTTCCTCCTCCCGTACGTTTATACTCACTTCTCTTTGCTTAAGCCAGTCATATTGGACCAGACGTGTAAAGAGGACTCGAACTGAAATGTGTAGATGAGGATGAGCACCAGCATGGTGTACACCACCACTGACATCCAGAAGTACTTCAGCATCCATCTCCACCTCTCATAGTTCAGCTGCAGAAAAGGCACTTTTTTGTTAAGAAAGAGGCACTAACACTAACAAAAAAGTACTAAAACTATACAACTACTGTAATAATCATAATAATGAGGAAACTATTCAGCAGTCAGATACTACTGACACACCTGATAGAGCGCTACACAGAAGAGGAACATCATCATGTAGATGATCTTGTACATGACGATGCGTCCCTCAAAGCTTACGAAAAAGAACATTCCTCCACAGATGTAGATCCAGTACTTATTCAACATGGCCATTAGCGTGCTGCCCAACACATCCATCATCTCTCTCTGTCCCCCAACCTCTCCATCCATATATTTCTCTGTAATGAGCACACACACATGTTGGTTATACTATCTTTGTGAGGACCATCCATTGACATAATGATTAATGCAACTAATTTATGCTACATCCTACACCTAACCCTAACCTTGACCTCAGTAATCAAAAGGAAACTTTTAGGCTCTTTTACGTTTTCTTGTTTTTGTTTGCAAAACCCTTACAACTGCTGTGAGGACCACCCACTTGTGAGAACCATAAAAAAATTTCCCTCACAAGTATAGTGAAATCTGACAAATTAGTAATCACAGGGGTACAAAAACCTACACACACACACACACACACACACACACACACACACACGTATATTATCAAATGACACAATACCACTTCCTTTTTTCCAATTTTAATACAATAGCATAAACCAAACCAGGAAAGTTTTTTTTAATTCAGTCAAGTTAAACCTAAACATCACCTATATTACAACTTTACTGTAAATATAAATTATAAATATGATAAAATCTATTCTAACAAAAATACACTCAAATATCTTTATATTTAATCATTTCCAGTTACAAATATTTTGTGTTTTTTAGTGTGAAGAATTTCCACACAGCTGACATGCCCGCTCATTTGCAATACTGAGTAGTTATTGAGTAGTTACTGGTTGTTGTTATTAACATTAGGCCATGTAACTACTGCTGTTATCACATGACCTACTTTAACACATTTTATGTTGGGATACAAGCAATTCTCTGCATATTTCTCAAATATGTTAAAGGATCCTGTACAATTTGTTCTGTTTTCACTCTGATCCACCATTTTTTTGCTAATATCGACCTTATACCTGTAAGAGATATCATGACAGATGTAAGGTTGGTCAACATGAAAGCATACGCATAAATATAAGTACATGAATGTCAAAATAATTAAAATAAAGTTGTTTGGGAAGATTAATTTGGGAAAGTAATTGTAATCAAGAACAAAAGGTCTCACCTTGTGAGCTGTCCTCCACCCTGATATCTGACAGCTGACTCTCATCTCTCTGTCTCTCGCTCCTTTCTGTCAAAGCTTGTCTTAGCAGTAGCCAGAAACTTAGAAGACACAGGATCTACATACACAGAAAGAAATATTTCTGTAATTGACATGGAAGATTTTTTTTATCATTAATAGTGTTTATGATAAGTATTGGGGTCAGACCAATATTGTCCAGAGACATTGACTTGTGAAACAAAAAAATTAAATGTGAAATATTATAGACAAGTTGTCCTTTTATATAATGTCAAGTATGAGTAGTATGATCAGGATGTGAGCTATAAAACAACTCAGAGGAACATTAAAATTGACTTGTGTTATGACAATGTTCTGGATCCATACAAACATTTGCCAATGACTCTATTTAGAGGATAACCATAACAGGATGTTCTTGGTGTCTCTAAGCAAGTACAACCCGCTATAAAGTTTTGGATGCAGGACAGTATGGCCCGCCGGCAAGGCTGCTTTTATTGTCCAGAATGGCAGGGTTTATCTGATACGTGTGTGATGATTTGAAGGAACTGTTTCCTCTTTTGTTTCATTCTCTGTGGAGAATGTTATCCTTCAAAAAGAAGTAACAATTTGATTCCTAAACCAGAAGAATTGGCCAATAGGGGCAATCGGGAAAAGTTTAATTATTATTTAAAAAGCATCTGGAAGATGCAGAGAGATTCGGATTCTTTTGTGACCAGCAAACTGTTAGAAAATTGAAATGTAAACTTAAAAAACTGTAACTTACGTTATCTCGCAAACCTTTCTTGCTGCTGTCAGGACATCGCTATACCTTGCATGGATGTTAGAATAATCACAGTTCTTCCCTTTGCTAAATTCTTACTGAATAATCCAATAGAATGAAATGACTGCGAGCACCTCTGGGTTTTGTATATGGGTGTTGTATATAATTGCCTTATGGAATAAATAACATTGCATTGATGCACAGTTTTGGTATCAGTGTGTTAATACTTTCATTAGCTTTCATTCACATCACTGAATTGTGTGGATTCAGACACTGGGTGAATGCTGCTAGCCCTAAAATTGTGCAAAAGGACAATTCTGAGCTGTCGTCCACAAAGAGCTGAGCTTCATCAGGGTGACTGGTATCATTACATGCAAGAATCAGACTCGGGGTGGAGGTGTGGCCTAAAGATTGAATTGCATTTTAAAAGTAATGTGAATGACAATAAAGTTTCTATTTAATTTCTATTTAATTCTCAGTACATACATATTCTGCTAATTTATGAAGCTCTTGACTCGTACAAATAGTATTTTAAGGCAAGTGTTTGACACTTACACAAGGCTAAACTGGTAGCCTATTTAAACATACTTATTAGCCTCCTAGCTCCAGTATGAGTTGAAAGCAGCAAACTTTAGAAACAAACCTCAAACAAAAATGCTACATTTGGTGTAATGGGTAAATTGCCTAAATTTCATTTTTACTCTAAATATTCTCTGAATCCATTCATAGTAACTGGATTCAGATGTAGACAAATAAACACACACCCACTCTCCATTGACGCTTCCTACCTTGGAGCCCAGTTCCCGAAAGGGCACCTCCTTCTTGAGGAAGAGGCCCGGCACAGGTTGCAGCGTCTGGAAGCTCCAGATGTACTGCAGCACGATGAGCAGGTCCCCATAAAACACCATGAAGGGAGATGTGATCATGGCGTACTTCCTCCTGTCTCGGACCATCCACAAGGTGCATGACCAGATGAGGAAGACGAAGGTCAGCCAGCTCACATACGTGATACTCCATGCCTATGAGGAAAAGAAGCATGAATGACTTAATGAGACTTTAGGATGCAGGAGCCTGAGTTTAGACATAATTATTATTTTTATATATGTCTTTGCCAGTGTGTTTGCTAGTTATACAATAAAAGGGGAGACCGTAATTACCTTAATAAGGCTTAATTAAACTTGACTCCACCTTCAGCTAAAAGCCAAACACTGCAGTTATAGTATAAACTCACCATCATGGCAATGAGGGCACAGATGTAGCTCTGCTTCATAACAAAGCGAAAGATCCTAACCACTGCGTTCACTCGGATGGTCTTCTTAGGCGAACCTGGGACTCCTGAGAGCGCGGAGTTGAGCTCATACACAATGGGGTCCGTTCTCTCTGCAATCACAATACAGCAACAAGACTTTGTCTGTTGGTGTCGCACAGACTATTTGCATATTAGAGGTGAAGCATATAATATAATATAATATAATATAATATAAAATAATATAATATAATATAATATAATATAATATAATGGGATTCCTGGAAGAAAGTGCCATAAATATTTAATTATTTAGCAATAGTATATTTAGCCATCCAGACACTTGCTTGTTACCGTGAATGGTTGTATACAATGAAAACACAAAAGGTTGATTTCAGCAATACTGACGAGTTTTCATATTATACCACAGTACTGTTGAATTCCCCAAATCTGATTGGTCAGAAAGTGCTGATTACTTTTCTCTTACAGCAGCTCTGACATTAGTGATGGCTGCAAGGTTTATATTAAAGGGTTTTCGGCTCACCCTTCCCAGAATCCAATGTGTTGTTTATGTTTCGAAAACAAGTGACCACTATCTGCTAGTCCTTTTTGCAGCAAAACCTCTACAAATTCACTGCTAGTGATCCCTGTAAAACCTGTCTCAACTTTTTCTTCATCTACGTTTCATACATGGAAGCTTTGAACAAAATATTCCTTATGCTTTCTTTCCTTCGCAGCAGCCTGCGTGACAACTGAGGCCGGTTCTGGTCCATTACATATGGAATAACCATTTGAAAACGGAATGGCTCGATCAAAAGAAGTTGACAAAATACCTTAAAGTTCATTTTACAATTTAAGATCTATGGTCTAGGATGGATTGTTGCGGATTGTTTTTGGAATTGATGGATCGAAAATAGCATCTCACTGCTTGGCGCAGAGGATTCTGGGAAGGGTGAGCTGGTCCCTTTAATGCGCTCATTCTAATAGGTTATCGTTCCTATAGAAACAACGTCCACAGAAACTTGTATGGTAAATGTTCCACATATTCTAGGTCTATTAATACATGAATTAAAATTTATTTAACAAAAAACATTTCATTTAATTATAAACAGATGAAAAGTATAATGTGTCATTCTGTAAGAAATGATAATTGTAATCCTTGGCAAATAGTTGTGGTTTTTATCTGAAGAATAAAACATTCCAGGAGATGCTGTGCTAGAAAAAGAATAACCTTTGGGGTACTAGCAGTATCACACTCTTATTGATTAGGCCATATGTCACCATGTTGTTGTTGATTATTTTCCTGTAACAGCATCCCCTAGTGGGTTTTATTCCCTACATACTGCAATATCCTTTCTGTATAGCTTATTCACACGTTTAAATATACAAATTTACAGTATAAATTATGAATATGCACCTCCATACTAGTGACTAACCTTTGTCCGACTCATTCTGGCTTTTGTATTTAGGGGCGGAGTAGAGATCTGTAGAAACTGGTCCATTATCCCGTGACAGAGCCATCAGATCCACGGGGCCTCCATTGGACGTCACAATCAATACCTGAGAGACAATTCAATATCCATTACTGCATTTCACCAGTGAATAACACATCATTTTTGCAACATAATACACACTATATATAGGCCTATATTGCTAACAGGCTCATAGCTTGTCTATAGTTATACAATTTGTTGAATTTACTTACAGTGCATCATGATGCATGCAAAACTAATACTTTAAAATCTAATTTACAAACATGGAAAAAAAAAAAAAAGGATCCATCCACTCTAAGACCCAGGTACAAAGATATCATTTATAAAAATTCACTAGTATATGATTTGACTGTGGTACTTTATGGTATCAGTGATTAAAGTCATGATTCCATCATTTATTCATCTTAAGTAACCACTTTATCCTGGTCAGAGGCATGGATGATCCGGAGCTTATCCTGGGAACACTTTGTATGAGGTGGGAATACACCCTGGATGGAACCCCAATTGGGATTGGGATTGTCAATTACAATACACACTCACCATGAAGCTAGTATAATACCACATCTCTGTATCTATATCATAGTGCTCGATTGCTAATCCTTAGTATACATTCAGTACATATTAACACAGATTTAAATAAACAGTAAATATTTACTTTTTCAGTGAATTTGAACAGCATCATTATCTTCTTTATCTGCTATAATTAAATTGCCATCCATTAATGTATACTATTCTGTTACCTTTCTAACACTATTATTTTAATCTTATGACATTAGCTATATTACAAACATTATAACATGTACACTGCGAATATTAAGACATGGTTGCTAAACAATTTTTTGCAGTTAAATGAGAACATATATTATGTAAATAATTTAGGAGTATTGGCACAATGTGTTAGACCAGAGTGAACTATCATAGTGTTTATACATTTGTGACATCATATTTGCTCAGCTAATTAACTCAATGTTAAAAAAGTAGCTTTCATAAATGAGCAATTTCCAAATACAAGCTATTCTTCGCTTTCATGACTTGGGAAAAGTTACACATGCTTTTTTCTCATCTTGTTTAGATTATTGCAGTTCACTGTATTTTGGCGTTAGCATGGCTTCACTTGATCACTCAAAGTTACAGTAAAATGCAGCTACGAGATTACGCACTAGCACCAAAGAAAGAAACCACAACACCCTGGTTTTGGCATTCTTGCACTTGCTCCCTGCCCTTTACGAGATCCAGTGTAAAGTTTTACTGTTTGTTTTCAAAGCTTTTAACTCTTATCTCCCACCCTCATCTCTGACCTACTGTCACTACTCTGATCCCAGGGCTCTGAGGTTTTCAGATCAGTTACTCTTGGCTGTTCCTAATCTTAGCTGAAGGTTGTAGCCTCCCACTAGACATCAGATGTGCTCCCTGTCTTATGGCTTTTAAGTCAACACACTTTTACAAATGAGCATTTTAATCTGTAATGACTGTGTCATATTGCAAATGTCCTATAGGCACATGCAAAGAAATACTGTAAAGAAAAGATTTATTTTTTCATAAATGGAAGTCCCAGGTACGATTTGTTAGTTTTAAAGGAAATGAGCTGGTAAGTTTTATCGAGCATCTTGTAGAATATATACTATACTATATTATACTGTACTATACTATACTATACTATACTATACTATACTATACTATACTATACTATACTATACTATACTATGCTCATCATTTTATATAGGCTTTATAAATAAAATCCACTTACTTATTTACATACATTGTGTATTATGTTTAAATATGAGAGTAGCAAGTGTGGGTGTGGTTTATTGCAGCGAAACGATGGTTTATGGGGGATGAGCTACAGATATAATGACTAAAATGGCACCCCTACACCCCCATTTCTCTGTACATGAATGTGACCCTCTCTTTCTTTCTTTCTCTCCTTGAGCAATGAGTTTAGCATATGTGTATGCAGCCATGAGAGGCACAAAGCAGAAAGCGACAAGACAGCTGGGAAGCTGCAAGTTATTTGTGTTGAAAAGTTTTACGTCACTGACTAAATAAACCGTGTGACCTTACTCTGGGTCTCCTGTGTTTCTGAGTGGTGCACAGATGACATTGTTACAGTTAGGAACCATCATTTGTTCCCATATTTAAACTGATTGTTCTATATACAGGGTGTCCCAAAAGTCAGTTATTTATTTCAGAACTGATGCTGTTACATGCAGAGATGATTTTCCTTTAAATTCCTTATAAGAAAATGCTTATGGATCCAGATTTTAGGACACCCTGTGCACACACTGCCAGTTACACCATAATCGTAATCATGATTTACAAACCGTGGATTTCTTTTGTGCTATGAAACAGTTAAATGTCATAAGACATGTGTGCATGTTATTATTTATAGTGGTTCGGTCATAAGAAAGGAAATATTCCTTCTACCTTTCTCTCATCTGGGAGATAGCGAGCCATCCTCCACATCTCTCTCTTTTTCTCAGCAGGCTGAGGGAGCTGAGAACTTACAGGAGGCTGTTCATCATTCTCCTCTGCTACTTTAGCCTCCCCCTCTTTCTCTTTTACCTGCTGGATAAGCAATACGGAACATAATCGCTAAATAGGATTAAATCCTTAATTGCAAATTAAGTGAGTTCGGGAATCTCAATTACAAAAGAATAAAAGTCAAGAAATGAAAACAAATGATCCGAAACAGAAAATGATATTGAAGTCCGATGATTATGATAAATAACATTCTTTACAGGACCATTAATGACTGTATTGCCACTGCATCAATTCATTTTTGATCCATTTCGCCATTTCCAAACTGAATGACTAAATTCAACCCTGAGTATCAGACAGAATGTCTGGAGACTGACCGCATCCACTGGTTCCTGCAGCCACAGGCGGACGAGCGTGGCCAGAGTGTAGTACAGCACCAGGAGCATGATGGGATTGACGAAGTGGTGCCAATCGAGGTCAGGGTTCACCTTAAACATCCAGGTGTGGGAGCAGTCACTCAGCACCACCGGAGAAATACCAAACAGGCTGAGAGAAAGAAGCGAAAGTTAGGAGTCGAGTTAAGGTGTTGCTGGTCAAAAGTCATAATCATGCATTTTTAGGAACAGTTCATTGTATAAACAAAACTCATTGTGCACTTTAACACTTATGTGAAATCACTTTCTCAAATAATCATTACTGTGACTTCACACAGGACACTCTGTCCTCTACAGCACTGTATATTCAGTCTCTCGGCTGCTAATCCACACCAGAACCTTCTGCTTTTCTTCAGTATACAGAGTCACAATTCCTCTACTGTTGTTACTTTTTTTTTGTTCTTGCAATGGAGCTGGAGTGCCTGAGAAGCAAATCAAAAACAACAGCCTCCTGTTTAAGAGAATAAAAATAAGGAGGCAAAAGGGCTCAAACAAAAGAGCAGCCAAAGAGAACAATAAGGCCGAGCTTTCCAACTATCGTTCAGTTTCATTTGTTACCAAGCATTTTAAACGACCAGAATTATTTTTTATTGTGTCACTTTTGGCTATAGTTATGAATTAAAAAAGCCACAATGAAGAATGAAGCTTAAACTGTAGGATGAGTCGAGTGCACAGAGAACATGTGCTACTCATATGCCTGAGTGTAGCTTTTGGATTCGAGTTCATGCCGTATGATATAGGATCCAAATGAAGCAAAGACTTTTCGTATCTTCCAAAGCAAATGGATATCGTCCACAATACTTCCATCATGAAATAATTATTTGTCAATGCAGAGAAGTAATGAAATCTCTCATTTCATTTTGAACACATACTCTAGGGGAAAGGAAAAAGGTATAAAATTGAACCACTGTGGTATTGCGGGATTTTTAGGATGCTGCTCCAGCTTGTTGTTTAAACCCCGTTTCCATGTTAGATATAAAGAAGATTTCCACAGAGACCAAAACTGGGAATAATTAATTCCATTTGTTAGGGACGTGTATTTTGTGCACTCCACTCCACTCCACTTTTGTGTCTCCAGTGGCTTCTAACATGGTGGTTTTCTAAATTGCTATTTTTCTGCCCTCAATGGCTCATTACTGCATTTTGGGTTAAACTGAAACGGATGCACACTTGGGTTAAAAAAAACCCCATTGATTTGTACTCCTCTCTAACAGTGTTTAGCTTGATAGTATTCTTAGCCCATAACCTATTTGTATTAGCATGAGGATGTGTCTGGGCACTCGCTCTGGATAAGGGAATTTGCTAAATGCTGGAAATGTAAAGTTGAGAAGAAATATGCAAAGCTTGAAGAGATTGTAAAGCTTTTTGATAATTCATCTTTATCTATTTCAAATAGCAGTTCAGTTTTTACCTCCTAAAGTCAATGCTGTACTATAATTGCGACAAAAGCGGTACTAAACTGCACTTTTTCTTGCTTCCTTAAGGGGGAACACCTTTTGTACTTTTAGTATGCATCTTTTTTTTTTTTTTTTTTTTTGTGCCATCTTTATGACCCAGGGGTGCATGAGCAATTTTGCTCGCTTGGACTCCCTTGGCTTTCTAACTGCTCCACTTCAGTATGCGTGTTTTACCTAGAAAAGTCCATGAAGTGTACCTTTAAAGCTTCATTCTAAAAGGTAATTACTGCCTAATTATATATAAGGGTACACTATATGCACATGTCCAGGTGAAACTGCATACTAAAGGTACAATATGTGTACCCTTGAGGGTACCACCACAGTAACAAGTAAAGGTACTGGTTAATATTATATGTATTAGAGCGAGATGCAAATTAATTTGGACAGATTTTAACTAAGAGCGAAGCCAATAGATTTGTCAAAAATCATTTACTTCATGGGCTTCGATTAAATATTATTGATTTCTATAAAACTTCTTGCTTTCTTTGCACACTGTCTGCATCTGTCTCTTCTTTTTTTGTGTCCAAGTGATAAAAGTTTTCCTCTCTATCTACATTATTTTTCTTGTTCAGCCTGATTCACCACACAAGTTCTCTGAATGTGTTTCAAACCTTCTTCAGCTCACACACATGTAAAATATCTGCCTTTTCTGGTGCCTTTGAATGTGTATGAAGTTTCAGGCACTGCCTTCTGTGGTAGATTGAGAGAATGAAGTGATAATGTTTAACACATTGAGTTTCGCTTTCCCGGAGGTCAAAGCGCCTGTGTTTATTTGCGCTGTTAGGTCATGGCGTAATTCTTCATTTTGTAATTTTGGTTAACAGCTGCCAAATTAGCATGAAGAAAAAAAGAAGACTTCAAACAAAGAGCAGATTTGGGATGGATCCTTCTGTAGAGATGATGTGTAGTGTTTGTCAGTTGGCGTTTTTGGGGGACATTTGCAAAGCATTTATGAGACAACAGTTACACAATTAGTCCACCACTAATGAGACTTGGGGAAAACTAAGCTGTGTGCTTGGAGAAATATTATACCCTACACACCCTGCACACTGTCTGCTCCACGCTACTCAACCACCGAGCGGCTTTACTTTGATTAAGACCTAATTTAGAACGATTGCATCTACTTAACTCCTACAGCATTTTGTCTTTTTTTACTCTTTCTCTCTTCACTTTGTGCAGTGATTTGTGCAGAATTCCCTGAAACCAGCTGTGTAATTTCAGCACAGGCCAAAAGGCATCCTGCTGTAATGAGAACCACCTGGACCTTTGCAGGCTGTCGCTCCCATTTCCCTTTCTCTAAGTATGAGTCTTTGAGCAAGATTTTAGCATTTTCTATGGAATAATACAAGCGATACCGGAAGACAAGCTCAAACGTATACAGTAAAGTGACAATTGTAAAATTGTGAAGATAGTAACACTTTAAAACAACAACAAAACCACACATAGAATAATAATAAAATATTATTCTGCTTGGAACTTCAAGATAAAAGTCAGATATGTATCAAATCAAATAAGAACCCTGTTTCTGTCAGATCTTCACTAAGTCTCTTTTTGTCCTCATAAACTTACTTTAAAAAAAAAATCAAAATGATATACTGAGATGTGCTCACAGTGAACTCAGAGAACACAGAACATTTCCCTAATATCTTATTATTTATTTATTTATTTATTTATTCATTCATTATTTATTTATTTATTTATTCATTCATTTATTCATTCATTATTTATTTATTTATTTTGGAAACTGTTTCAGAATGTTCTGGGAATGCTCTATTTAAAATAAGCGTTCTCTTATGGTTATATTAGAGCTGACCAGAAACATTTACCAAATGTTGTTTTTGGGAACATCTTTTAACTACAAGTTAACCTTTTAGGAATGTTATAGAAGGGCAAGTCAAATGAAAACCAGTAAAATATGTGACATAAATTAGCAAAACAATACAATACATTTGTAGTTGCAAATTGGACTACTGGTCCATTGTTCTCAGCAGCCCCTTCTACTGTGGCCTTACACCTGGTACAATTTTGTGACACATGTTGCAATAAACAATGCGAAATTAAAAGGTTTTCATTCGCCTCACTCTCGTATTTCCATTAAGAAATCTTACCTGGAAAACCAATGCGAACAACAAAAACTATGTCCTCAAAATGTTCCCAGATGTTCTTAGAACATTCTGGTAACCAATAGTTAGTTAGGGAAGCGTAACAGCACCCATTGGGGCAGTCAATCAAAGTTTATGCAAAATATGTATTTCTTTACTCTTTTTTCAGCCAAATCTGTCTTTGAGTGAAATGCTAAATCTGTGTAACTGTACATAAGTGACTACAATTATTACTGAATTGCTCTAGTGTTGGACAAAATGTCATAAATTCCAGCTACAGTGTGATTTATCTATCAAATCTGTCTCATTCAGTGACCTTCACTGTTAGACTGTTATGGCTGCAGTTTTGGATTTTTGCCATGGATTTTGCTAAGGATTTCTTTTGGATATGGCTGCATATTTTGAATGTGTATCAATGGAGTCCAACAACTGCCTTTAAACTAGCTTTGTACTGTGATATATTCATGATTTACTGACCAAAGACAGCTGACAACAAGGTTCTGGCATTGTCATAACTTTCTGATTGAAAGCCTGGAATAACAAGAACCTCTCAGTGCAAGAACCAGTGGCAATGGCAAATTGTAAATAGGTGGGAGTGAAGAAGGAGCAGTTTGTTGAATTGGTGCAGCAGAGAAAATGTCTCTTTGAGGTCTCATCACAGTAGAAAGAAGGTAGAAAACAAGGAAGATTAATTACAGCTTCCAGGTATGTAGCTAGTTAAATTAGCAAACAAATGCTCTTTTCAAACATCATGTTTTTTTTACTATTACAAATGTGAAACTATTTTATTCTTCCCAGTTGAAGAGGTACAAACCCATGCTGTATCACTGTGCATGACTCATGACTCTTATAAATTCACATGGAGAAAATGTATCATCCACTCTGGCAATTTTTGCATGAGAAAGCATGCAATAATCTAAAAAGACACCAAAATTACTATTTATGGTAATCACACATATGCTACACATGCAAAAGACACAAAATAAGTTGAAAAAACAAACAAAAAAAAAAAAAACAACCACTGGAATATTCCTTTAATACTCTCCTCCCATGCCTGGTACTTGGTGTTTTTCCACTAGACATTCTCAGTACAGTTACAGTACTACACCCACTTCTCTTCCCATTCACGTCTCAGCTGTTTCAGCCAGGCCAGAGAATTTCACAGATGAAAGATGGCATGCTAGTCTGCCCTGTGCAGCTGTCAAACACATTGTTACCTGTCTGATTTAGAGGCTTTATTCTGCCTTTAATCAAGCAGCAGAGAATTTACTGACAGCAGATGGGTGAACAAAGCTTCAGTGAGAAATCAGGCCAAAACCCTACAACTGGAAAAAAAAAAAAAAGAATATGCTTTTGATCAGCTTTTAGAGAAAATGTAATGTATAATTTATATAAAATACTCTCATTAAAACACGAGTTCATTGCATATACTACATTTAAACAAGTATTAATCTGCTAGTAAGCAGTAGATTAGAATAAATTAAACTAGACTCGCTTTAAACAAGTATCTAATCTACTAGCAAACAGCAGAATAGATTGGATTAGACTAAAATAAATGAGAATAAACTCAAACAAGTATTTAATCTACAAGTAAACAGTTGAGTAGATTAGACTAAATTAGATTATACAAAGTTTAAACAAGTATCTAATCTACTAGTCAATAGTAAATTAGATTGAATGAGGTTAAATTAGACTAACAAAATTTAAAGACGTATCTAACCTGCTAGTAACCGGTAGATTAGATTAAACTAAATTAGATTAAGGTAAATTTAAACACATATATAAGCTCCTTGTAGACAGTAGATTAGATTAGCCTAAATTAGATTGACAAAATTAAAAGACGCATCTAACCTACTAATAAACAGTAGACTAGATAAGACTACATTGAACCATATATCTAATCTACTAGGAAGTAGTATATTAGATTAGATTAGACTAAATTATATTAGACTTAACTCAAACAGGTATTTAATCTACTAGTAAGAAGTAGAGTAGAATAAATTAAATTAGACTCACTTTAAACAAGTATTTAATCTACTAGGAAGTAGTAAATTAGATTAGATTAGAGTAAATTAGATTAGACTAAACTAAAAAAAGCATCTAATCTACAACTAAACAGTTGATTAGATTAGACTAAATTAGATTAGTCTAAATTTAAACAAGTATCTAATAAACTAGTTAGAATTATGTAGAGTGAGTGTGATCAATTCACACAATATTAACATGATCTTATTACGTTATAAAACCTTGTGAGGATGTGTGTGTAACCCATGTGTGGCACGACGGTGCCATAGGCAATGTTACTGCCTCACAGCACCAAGAATGCAGAGTTGATCCTAAGCGCAAGTGAGTATATAGAGTTTTGTTCCTTTATTTGCACATTTGCACTTTATTCCAAGACTTTAAATTCATTCATGCGGAACCCAGGTACACATTTTAAATTGATAAAATTCAGTGAAAGGACAGCAATCTGCTTCATACCACACACACACACACACACACACTTTAACATCATGCAGTTGAGGCAGATGACCATCAGATTGATTCCATCACCATCTTTCAGAATTAATTCTTGATTTTGTATTTTCAGGACCCAGTTTTGTATAAAGCTGTAATCTCACAGTTCACCTAACAGCCCCTCATACTGGAACAGTTAAGGTGCAGCTGAAAAGCCTTTTAACTGCAGAAACAAGCATGACTGAAATCAGACCATCAACTTTGAGATGTTTTATGGACCTTGTTTTACACCAGCTATATAACATCCTGCCTATAAAGAAATCAAATGCGACATTCAAAACCTAAACCATCCGAAAAGGCTTTGCCAAATGTGGAGTTACTAGTTTACCTCAGCAAGCAATGAAATAAATCCGCAATACTGTCAGACCTACATGGAGAAATCATACCCTAGTCCTCTACTCTGAATGCTACAAAAGAAAAACCTCAGTGGATGCAGCGATGCCGGAGATCTGACCTGGCATAACGATCTCCAGGAGGAACGGCTTCCTGGAAGAACTGGAACTGGTAGAGGTAGAGGATGATGAGATGTCCTGCGCTGAAGATCGCCATCAGAACGCAAAGGCAGCTGAAGAGCAGCGTGTCAAACGAACGGCAGAAAGACCACCACGTGCACAGGCCCAGAAAGGTAAAGAAGTACATGGCAGAGGTGAGCGAGGGCAACATGATGCCTACAGGATGATAAAGAGCACAATAAAGTTATGAATGTTAATACAAATATAAAAAAAACATTCAAAGAAATAGTTATCCAAAATGTAGATCAGACAAGACATCGTTGGTGTCTGACGTTTGTTTGTTTAGTTTTGCACTAGAGCTATAAGGCTTGTCTCATTTGAAATCTATTCCATAATATACATGCCCAAACATTTTATGTATTCTTTAAATAACATTAAGCTATATCATTTTCATTCAAAATGAAATGACTTGGAAATAATATCTAATAAAATATAAAACATGCATTTATGCATAGAGCTTCTGCCTCATGATAGGCTGATTAGATATGTACAAGTTGGTCGGTGCCAATTTTTATGGAAAAGATTTTGAAAAAGATATGCTTTACTACTTATTAAAAGTGTTTAAAGCTAAGAAGCAGAAGAAAAAATAAAAAAAACATCTGTGATCAATTAGATTTAGAAGTAAATGAGATTATTTGCTAAACCTTTGCTTTATATGTCATTGTAGTGATACACAGCAAGCAGTCTCCTAGTATATGTACCTGTAAGTCCCAGTAATATGGTTACGACTACTTTTCCTGCAGTTGCAATCAGATTGCCAATGATTTCTTTCAGTCTGGATGCCACTTCTGCTATCTGCCGCAGGACCTTCATCTTGGTGCTCTCCTCCTCTTCCTCAGGCTCTAACCCCTCCAGCTCTTCCTGCCCTGCTTCTAACTCCTCATCAGGTGGTTCACAGTCCTCATCACCCAACTCAAAGTCTTCCTCGAGGTGCAGCTCGGGCTCCAGCTCAAGCTTTTCGTCTTTCTCCTCCTCCTCCTCCTCCTCCTCTTCCTCTTCTTCATCATCCTGCTCCTAAACAGATGTGACAGAGAAGAGTTAAGAAGTGGTCTGATTCATTTATGATACATAACATATGGCTGTACTTCAAGTAATATGAACACAAAACATATTCAGCAAATACATAAGCAAGAAATAAGTATCAATAACATGACTAGATTATTCCAAGACTCTGATGTTACACCCTCAAGTATATCCAGCACTGACAATCTATTACATCTTGAACAAGAACTATAAATAAACACATCAGTGGTAAATAAAATTATACCACAGAGTTGTTGAATTCCCAAATGTGATCTCTAATCATTTATACAGTAGTGACTTACACAGGAACTTTTATAGCGGATGCTCTACATAAACAGTTTTCTGCGAGGAGATGTTTATTTACCAATTTTTGGAAGCAGTCTCCAGTGTCAGTGCTTTGTAATGGTCAGAGATACAGATGGAAGTTTACGTTTATTGACATGGGAACGTCTTTAGGACAGACAAGTTATACAGTAACATGACAAGATGTGTTTTGGTTTCTTATTAATTTCCAAAGAAAGGAAAAATAAGAGAGGTTGGTGAGGGGAACGAATATTTATAACTGATATAACTTAGGTAATAAAGGGAATCAACTTGTTTCTAGAATGTTCCACAGCATGAAATTTAAATACAACATGATAAAATATTAAAAGGTGTTGTAAATGGTAAAAATAAAAATAGTAAAAGGCTGTTGAAATCTAACTTTAATGGGACACAAATACAAGATATCAGTATATGTTAACACTGCACACAGGCCAGACTAGAAAGAAAAAATATTCCCAGTACCTGATCAATCTAATCTAAGGTAAATCTAATCTCCTTGAGTGGCTTCAGCATACCAAAGTGACTCCACTGCAGTCGTACAAAGCATAGCTGATTTAATCACGAGAGACTATAACTCAACATGGCTCTCAATTCAGAATGTTAGAGTCCTGTTACAAAACAATGCATACAACAGACACTAATGTTCTACTTGGGTCAGAGATATAAACTCTGGTTGCATAAAATTGAACGTGAGATGGTTCTGCACGCACACACACACACACACACACACACACACATACAAAACAGTGCTTCATAGCACATAAAGTGGAGTCTGAATTTCCTAGTCTCAGAAAAAGCAAACAGTTCTTCAAACTTCATTAGTGCAAGAGTAAGATGGCGTATGACACTGACTCACATATGATCTCAATTTGAAAGTTGTTAGGAGTATTTCCTCCAAATGTCATTCTCAGGCAGTGTGCGTAATAGTTTACCATTTTCTCATTGGTAATTGTGGCGGAGTAACTATTTAAAAAAAAGAAAAGAAATTACAGCCTTCTTCCGTTCAAACACAGATTAGATATGAACAAACTGCAATAGAGCTCAAGTGGACCAGTGAAATGTATCTTGGAGATGCAAGGCAAAAAACACCAGTATGTTTGACCACCACTATATTTTTCATACCACTGTGGTGAATTAAATCTCTGAGCAGCATGTTTAAGGAGTTATCTAGATGGGCAAAGTCATACAAACAAAACTTTTTCACATGGTGAAAGAAAGAAAATTCCTTCTGTTTAAACTCAAACCGCTCAGCATGCTCAATGATTAAATGAGTTGCATTTGGTGAGTTTGGCAGAGCCTGTGTCTAGCACTTGAAGGAATATCAGCTATGACAAAGACGGAGGAGTTTTGTCTCACATACTGAACTTTATCTCATAAGAAATTCCTATGGATTTGAACGAGTAATGAGAGTTGGATTTCACTTTATTTCACATGACGCCTAACCTAAATCCTTTTATCTTTCAAATGAATGAAATCATGCAATTTGTGAGACCATTTGATAAGTGCTACATTTCATTGAAACTTTCACTTAAAAAAGGAAAATGTTTCTAAAGACTGAGAAAGGGTCGCCATTGATGGACATCAATTGTCCAAAAGTTTCACTCACAAGGAAATTTCAGAATCCATCAGAAAGCAAACTCATATGCGCTCCTAATTGAAAATGCCTAATTAAATGTGACTCATGTGTGCTGTCCATGGTGCTGAAATTAAGTGCACTATCAATCAAAATCATTGATAAATTAGATTTTACAGGACAGCAGGATATTTTTGTTGTAGACACAAACACACCTACAAAGAAACATGTACGTACACTCCACTACAAGCCATAAAGAGGTATTTTGGTTTTAATTATCTGTGTGTCACAATTCATAAACTTCTTGGCTGGGGGGGAAAATGCTGCACCTCATTACCACCCTTAAATTGCACATGCAGACTAAACACTTCCAGGTAAAAAAAAAAAAAAAAAAGAAGAGTGATAGACAGACACAGACAGCAAAAGAAGAAGAAAGACAGATTCCTTAATATGAAGTAGTGAGTAAAAGTTAGTGTATGAATAGTGTATGATGGTGTGTTTATGGCTATACATGTCTGTTTGTGATCATTAGTTATTCTGACTCAGGTGTCTGGTTTGGCATCTGACATTCAGACAGCATGAAGTAATTTAGCATGAGAAAGAAAGAAAGAAAGAGGACAAGAGAGAGGAGGAAACAGACAGTGAGAAAGAGAGGAAGAGTAGGAGGGAGGAAGAGAAAGACAAAGAGAGAAGGATGGTAATTTAAGCACCGTCACTGCCACCGAAAATACAACATCTGCTTATGCGTTCCAGATGTGGCCTCCTTTCCAGTCCCACACACACACACACACACACACACACACGCACCATTCATTTACACACCTACACAAACACACAAGGAGTAGAACACTGGAATGCACATTCATTGTTAATGGCAGTGAAGCAGTCTGAGGTGAATAAGTGTAGCCGCAGTGCACACGTAGCTTAGTGTGGTTATGTAAATATTGTACCAGGATTAATGTTGCATTCACCAAAATTCCCCTCAAGTTTATATAGCACCCACTTCACTGGCAGGATGTCTTGATTGTGCACTACGCCAGTTATTCAGCTGTATATTGAGATACTTCATACTCCCTCCAGACAGAGTGAATTTACATTTGATCTAAAATCGAAGGGTTATAAAAATATTCATAAAAAGCTGTATTCATGCTTGTGCTAAGGTGCTGATACCTAAAATCGTGATCATTGGTATTTAGACTTTAGGCACAACTATGACTTTATGTGCTGTTGGACATCATATGATTTGTCCAAAGATTTGTGCCCTTTCTTAAAACAGAGGTGTATCTCAGTTATGTGCAATTCTAATCATGGATATAAAAGCATTTTTCCTACAGAATATTGGCATGGGTAAGGAGCATTATCAAGTCCAGCATCACTGTCTGATATACCCACAATACCCACACTGGCTGTTATAACCACAATATGTTACAATGTTTTAGGTTGTGAATACAGTCTAATTTCTTACTGAATTACATTAAAGACCAATATTAAATACATATTGTACATATAAATACATATAAATACATACTGCATATCTCGAGGACCAAATTACTTAAAGTGTTACACAAAATACATGAAGTGTTATCTTTTACAGTTGAGCATTGAATTAATGAAAAACATTGGCAATATTTTATTTATTCGACCTCAAACTAGCAAATTAACTAGTGACAAAATAGCTTATATCTTGTACACACATTATACACAATCAACGTAATACAAAAAAAAAAGGCCTGTCCAGTCATTTGCTCCCACTCCGAACTGTAGACACAGCATTGTTCATCCCTTACTTAAGCAACATCGTACAAGCAAGACTACTCTTGTACTGAAGGTCAGTACTAATATTCACTTCAACAGCATGATTGTGAGTGTTAGATTGCTTTTATTTAACAGACCTATAAACAAAAATTTTGGGTAACTGACAGTTCAGACACAACATGGCCAAATACCTCTTTTAATTCAATGAAATTAGTTCAGAAAGAAGCCACAGCTGGAAAGGGCAGTACATGTTGCCAGGCAACGCACAGACTGACTGCCAGCCCATAGTAAGGTTGGTAACGGTTTTAATGTAATGAACTACTGAACTGGAAATTTATGTACCGAACACAGAGAAGTGGAGTGATAGAAACAGTGAAACATACCAGAGTTATTATACTAAATATCAGCACTCTTGGAAAACCACTTTTCCAAACAAATTAGTGAACCTGAACTAACTGTTGTATAATAAGGTCTATGTTTTTCATTGTGCAAGACAAGGGCTACTCATGCACAAATATACTGATAATATACTTGACTCCTGTTAGATGTTTATTTCAATGATATCCATTTTCATAATTTAAATATTGTACATGTTATGTACTGTAAATTGCATTTATCCGTCATCTTGTCTATCCTGTACATGTACATTGTATTTGTCTGTCAAGTTGTCGCTTGGTTTGATATTGTATAGTAAGTAACAGCAAAGTTGATGACAACTTAACATCCGCTTATTCAGTCCGCATTTGCTATCCCATGATTTTTTTTTTCCAGGATTAAAGGCAAGTGCTTGTGTGTAAAGGCTGTGGTCTAGACACTACTTAACAGTATTTCAAACTCTACTCAAGAAAAATCTGACAACCCCAGGGACCTGAACTACAAATTCAATAATCTGAATGGATCACCACAATTTTGAACACGTGCATAAGGTGACTCTGAATACAGAGAACTTTATCCATGTAAACAATGATGTAACTTTTGAACATAAGATGCTGACTCTGGATATGGCCCATAATGATTAAGGAATCAGCACTAGTCGATAATGATTAAAGCAAGTGTACTTTAATGCTGCTCTGCTATAATTTAACCACTTAAACTCCCAGGACTTACTTACACTCATAACCACACCTTTCCATTTACATTCACTTTCGCTAATGAGTAATTTACAGTAGATGGTGAATAATATGCTTTAAGATGAATAACTGAATACGATCATGTAAGTTTTGTGGGTTAAAATACAAAATTCTAACCCAAATCCAATACATTTTTAATTCATATATTAAAGTAAAATATAATGTATAGCTTTAATAAACTGGCCAATTAATCATTGATTAGAGAAATTTCATTCTCATGGCCAAATTTTCCTCTGGCAAATTTATGGAACCTAAATTGGCTGTTTGAGGGTTCTGCCAAGTTACACATTTGTAAGTAATAAAACTGAACGGGCCTATCGTAATTAGACAATACACACTTTTATGGAGAACACTTTTTATGGAAAATGTCTATATGTCAGTAAGTAACATATTACAATTATAGATTTTTGATTCTGGAAAAAAAACACATTATTGAGGTTATCTTGGACATGTCTTGGACAAGTAAAAGGAGGCAAATTGGCTGAAAGTGAAAAGCATCCAGGATACTTCGGAAAACTTACCAGCTGATTTCTGTTAAACATTGTAACCAAGAGAATTAATGTAGTTTGAATAGCAAAGGGACTCAACAAATATTAAATGGATTTAGTTACTAGTTACGACCATTTGAAAGTTCATTTACTTGAAAATTGAAGCTTTAAAAGCACTTTCACAACCAGTAGGATAAACACTCAACAAAGCGTCATATAGTCTTCATATATATTAAAATAGCCGCTCCAAGATTACAGCATAAGTCCATGCATCTTGGCCTATTATTACTACTATTACTACTAATAATTACTATTATTTTTATGACACAGCAAATTGACCTGGATGACTAAAAAGCGTCATGGAATAAAATCATGCAAGACCATTTACAGTTTACTACTGTATGCTCACTGCATCCTCAAAGCATGTGAGGATTCTCAAAGCCACGTGAAAGCCATCATGGGCTGTCTATAAACCTACTATGCCTCATTGGTGATTTAGTGTTACAGGTATCTTACTACCATTTTAAATTCCTTAGTCTATTTCACCTGGACAGGTGAAGATTGGAAAAAGACATTCAAATATCCACTATAGCGTCAGCTTTCAGATTTTGGCTGTCAGGAATGGAACCTGATATGATCTTCTGCTGTTGTAGGTTATCCGCCTCAAGGTTCAGTGTGCTTGGCATTCGGAGATGCTTTTCTACTTACAACATTTGTAAAGACTGGTTATTTGAATTACAATAGACTTCTTGTCAGCATTGTCAGCAACCAGTCTGTCCATTCTCCTCTGATCTCTCAATAACAAGGATTTTCTGATTTTCTGAAGATTACCTAAAGCTCTTCACCTGTATTTGCATGACTCTATGCATGTGCTGCTGCCACAGGATTAGATAACTGCATAAATGAGCAGGTGTACAGCTTCTATTATGTGTTTTGTTTTGTGCAAAGATGTATTGTTGAGCATGAACACTTCTGTGTGACCCAAAATAATTCAGCATGAATACCAGCTTACACATTTCTATTGCTATCCAAATATCCATTTGACCAGGACCGCAATGCTCCAAAACAGAATTAAAATGTGGAGCACCACCAGGAACCAAACCAGGGATCTGTATTTCGTGACAGATATTAGGCCAAAGAAAGATGCTAAGTGGCTTCATAGATATAAGACCAGGTTATTATTGAGCAAGTATTTCCTCTCTAACACAAACAGCCCATCAGTCTGCAGGCTCCACCTGTCCGTTTCCCTTCTGACTCCACATCCATCAGTTCTCCTGTCAAACAGGCCATTTACCTGAATAAATACTGCCCTGATTGCAAAACAAGACACGGCAGAGGGGAATCATCAAAAATAAACAGAGTCCATGCCAAGTAGAAGAGGAATTAGGCCTGGGCAATGCCGCCAGGACAAACAGGAGCAGGACTGGCAGTCCTCAAGAAACCAAAGCTAGGCAAAAAAAGATATTTTAGGGTGATTTTATATCACAGTACTGTTGAATTCCCAAATATGAATGAATTTTAGAAAATAGAACTACTGTATGACAGCAGCTCTGGCAATATTGCCGGCACTAATGCAAAGGCTAAAAATAAATGGACATAAAAGTGGGTTGTTTTAACAAATTAAAATGTACAGTATAATCATTGATATGGTGAAGCTTTTCATGAGGAGATGTTCATTTAAAGCATGGAAGGAGTCATCAGTCTCAGCACTTCTTAAGAGTCAGAGGTAAAGCTGTAGCTAAGTTTTCTGACAAGGGAATTTTTTCAGAAAAGGAGTTTTGCACTTTCTGGTGCAAAATAAATCTTTCCGCTCACTAATAAATCTAAAATGTAATCACTGGCAAACTGCTGTGATGCAGAAGCAATACAGCATTTTGAAAATGTTATAAGGTAATAGTAACTTCTCTCAGCATCAGGCTGCATCACACCACCCAGTGATGAATGTTTTCCTATAACAGCACATCCTACTGCATTTTATTCTTTACTTACTAAAAATAAAGTATGGACAAAATGCCTTTAAAAGTCCACCATGTAGGATTTTGAGGGGATCTGTTAGCAGAAATTGAGTGTATATTGCATAATATACCATAATGGAATTCATAAGTATGTTTTCATTAGTATATAATTAACTGTAAGAACAAATTGTTGTGTTTAAGCTTAGAATTTCCACAGCCTTTTATTTCCACATAGAGAGCAGGTCTACCTATTCAGAGCTGACATGTTGTGCTGCTACAGTAGCCAAGAACGGACAAACCTCTAGACAGCGCTTTCTGCATTTTGTGTTTTTTCAAGTGGCAGCGTGAATCCAGAAGGAAGCATGGGAAGGATGACAAAGAAGAAGAAAGGAAGACACAGGGTGGGATAAGGAAGGAAGAGGGGTAAGGAAGGGGAATTCAAGGGGTTGAATGCTACACAGGGGACCTTTAAAATAGTGTGTAAAGCCTGAAATCCACATCTGAATGTAATTTACAACAATATCAACATCAGAAACAATATGTCTGACCTGGGCATGTTATCAGGATGTCTACAGTGTTTTACTGTAAAGCATTGCATTTCTTTATCCTTATGTTTAACTTGAGAACTCTCCAGGGCAAGAATATCCTACACTTATTCCATTAAGATTTCTGATATGTTTACTTTAACCAGTACGGTGTTTAGATTTCCTGCTCTTTCTCCACAAAAATGATCTGCTGCATTATTCTACATGTCATGCCAGTAAAGGGCCAGAGCACAAGGCAGTACTGCTATTATGATAGGAACTGGAGAATCTTAAAATCAATGAGAGGCTCAAGTTCAAACCTGGCTCTCAATGGAAATCGATGCTGTTTAAATATCATTGGTCTTATTGAATGAATTAACGTCTTGTGAACATTATATTGAATGTGTTCCTAATTCGTCCAGCAAGAGAATGATTCTGACTCTTGTGTAGCATTCCAGGAATCGTCAGGGATCACACAGATGCTTCAGTTTTCATAAAAGTGAAATACAATGGAAGAAAAGGATAGAGGATAATAAAAAAAAACATTAAATAAAAAGATAATTATTCCCATGTTATCACCTGTTTTCCAACACTAGAAATGAAAGTCTCGCATGCTATAGCTTTTAAACTGCCAGATAATACTGTACGCGCCTTTTGAGTTATAGTTTAGTAATTTACTTTGCTGGATTTGTTCCAAATGCATTGAACCCATTCCAATGCATTATAGTGAGTTCCAAAATAAATTAGCAAAAATAATTGAACATCTTTCAATCTTTGAGGATGAAGTGCCATCATACAGTATGGATTGCTAGTTCTAAATGAACAGACCCTGTGGTGTCCTTGATATTTTATGACTTTCACAACAGCTTTCTATATCTAAAGACATCAAGTAAAAAACTGGTTCTTAGGCGTTTTTCCAACACTCTCCACACCTCCATCCACATTATCTCTCAATTCATAAGCCCTACCAGATGAGCAGTAAAAGGCACAGAGTGGCATGAGAAGTTCGCAGTGTGTATGTTAGTTGATCTAAAGCAGTGGTAGTCTCTTCATTTACGAGCGTTTCCAGGCCGAGTGTCTCTGGCTCATCGTTGGAGGGAAGAACAGCAGCCTTGGGAGAAATTGTGCACTATGAAAATGTCTCTGGTTGGTATTCATCCAGACAGTAATGGGTTCACCTTATTATCCTCTTCATAACTGTGGCTTGTAATTTATCACCAAAGAGACTTTTCTATCTTCCTGAATGGGAGCAGCCTCCCTTAGTAAAAGAATAAGATGTATTACGAGCCTCTGGTTGTATGTTCCAAGAAAGTATTAATCAACTAGGCTCATATAGAACAAAGACAACAGCTTAGTTATGAGTAAGGAGTGGGCAACACACAATGTATCAGGAGGGAAAATTTGTCGTAATCAGAGAAGAACATCATTTTCTGGATTATGGCTTGTCAATATAACATCCATGTCACTGGATGTCAAAGGTTGCACAATTATGCAAGCTTTGCTTTGCTTTTTACAAATACAAGTACCACAATATAGAGACAGGTGATGAATTAAATTGAAAAAAAAAAACCAATGTTGTAGTGTTGTAACCAGTAAAGTGGTTTCTAACCACCATGAGTTTGGGCATAGATTCTACATATATTCCCTAAATTGTTGCTGTTTTGATGACAGTGATAAGAGGCCCAAACCTGTTACGGCATGACAATGCCCCTGTTCACAAAGTGAGGTCCAGGAAAACATAGTTTACCAAGATTGGTGTGGAAGATCTCGAGTGTCCTGCACAGATTCCTGCACCCACCCCCACTGAACACCTTTGGGATGAACTGGAACACTGATCACATCCCAGACCTCCTCACCCAACATCAGCGCCTGAATGCTTTTGTAGCTGTATGGACAGATCCTCATGCTCAGACTTCAAAATCTATTGGAAAGCCTTCCCAGAAGATTGGATGCTATTTTAAGTGGGAACAACTCAATGTCCTTGATTTTGGAATGGGATGTAGAATATTGAAAATATTCAGGTGTTCACCTAATTTTGGAAACATAACGTACTTCCTTTTAAGAGGACAAGTGGAGTCAAGCCACACCAGCAAAATGCTTCTAACAGAGCCGGCAGTTTTTTCCTTTAATTTGGCACCAAAATTTGGGATGATTTCTTGCTGGTATATGCATATTTTCCATCCCTAAACCAGAACATGCTTCACTGAAGGTATGTCCTTCTTGAGAATAAGAGAACGATTCTGATCATTTTTATTGTGAGACTGATTGAGAAGCATATGATAATATCACAAGCCTATTTTAAAAACCCTTAAAAGTCCTTCAGAACATCAAGTGTTGTGGAAACTCACCTGGTTCCCCACGTCAAAGTCAGTGTTATGCTGCAAGACGTCTTTCCCTGGAGGTTTTTCCAGACTGCGGCACAGGAGCCACGTAACCAGACCAGCAATGAACATGCCAATGTCTGGGATGAAAACACGGATGCCGTTACCTGCATCTGCCCCCCGGACACTGTAAAGAAACATGTTCAAATGTTAGAAAGACTGTTAGCAAGCTGAAACTAATGGTGTTCGACATAAACATGATTCTTGTCAATGTTGCTTCAATGTGCCTGCACAGTTGAGTGGGTTCATACTGAGCTATCTAGTTGTTTAGGGCTTTTTGGCAGTCTATGACTTGTTTCATAAAGTATGCTGCATCTTTTTATCAACTGAATCTATTTATTACATTAACTATTTGTATATTACCTTATTTATATACCCTTTTAGAAGAAGAAGCAGCCTTAACTTATCAAATATACATTACAGCACAGTGCACTTATATTCTTCACATATCCTAGCTTCTTAGAAAGTCAGGGTCAGAGCACAATGTACAGGGTTCCTGGAGCAGATAGCATTGCTGGGGCTTGAATCCCCAACCTTCTGATTAATAACCAAGTAACCACTAAGCTAGAACTACACTAAATACCCTTAAATGTGCATTGTCATGAGCGGGATTCACACCCACACTTCTAGGGTTGACTGCAAGCTGAACACAGCGCTCAGCCATCCTAACATCCAGTCAGCCAGCCTCATTTAATACTCAGCTATATCCTGACATAATCTTAGTATGTGTCTAAGATTGAAACTACAAACCACCCAGTTCACCGTCACTTTTTATACTACTTCAGACATTTTCTGGCACTCTGGTAATCCCAGAAGTCACAGTTCTATGAAATATATATTATCTAAAAACACTGTAATTAACAAAGACACCTTTGAATCCCAAAAGTTCTGCTTGAGCCAAATTATCTTTTAAAATATAGTATTTACTGCAACAATGAACCGGAGTGCCTCACCAACGCACACAAAAATATCCTGAGCCACAAAAAAGGCTTGTGATTGCCAGTGTCCACGGTTAATGCGCAAGCCCGTCTGGTTCTCATTTCCATGCTCAAGTGAACTACAGCCTTTCGCGGTTCTCTCGGCTCAAGTTCCCTGGCTCGCAAGCAATCCTTTCAATCCCCAGATCAGCCTTTCTGTACAGAGCTGCACGTTTCTGTCCTGAAAACTGAAACTAGACTTGTTTCATCCTTGCCCGGTCCAGGCATCACTCAGCTGCCATTTTGCAAGACCCTCATTTTCAGATCTATAAAGGCTTTACATAGATATGGTTATGTTATATGGCATTAAGAGTTGAAGGTCTTTTGGTAAACTGGAGTGTATTACCACACTTATGGCTGCCCAGAGACCCATAAACCACAGTTATACAGTGACTCAACAGTCTGCAACACCATCTCACAATGCAGTGGGAACAAGCTCCACTGTAGCTATGTTTAATACTAACATATGCTAGGACAAACAACAGATTGACTCCTGTTCCTTCTGAATTATATCTTGTTTGTCAATTACTGTCATGTGTTCTCATCAATCACGCTATAAATCAGAAATAGCCCAAGCAGAATAAGAAAAACAGCTCAAATAACAACAAGATAAGCAGCCAGGTGGCCCTTCACTAGGAAATCAGCTCGTACCTTGTTGATGTTGGGTCTCATACAACCCTAAACAAATGTTTGGATACACATGCAACTTGCTCCACACGAAATCCGGCTTTCAAAGAGAAATGTCGGCGACTGCGCAGCCTCTTTGAAGTCTACCATATTTGCTTCATAAAATTTAATAAGCGACAGACGGCAGTTGATGCGAGTATTTTGCGATTTGCTTCGTCCAGTGCAAACTCTTTCCAAAGGCGCCTCCGTGTACCTAAATAGTTTGCACTGCTGCTTAAGGAGACCTTTCATCTCAGCATGCTAATAAAGAGAAATGCATGAGCTGGCAAAATGAAGGTCCTACAGATGGCACTGATTTGGGAATAAGACAGTGTTGTGAATTAACTAGGCAGCTTTGGCCTGTAAAGAGAATTAAATGGAGCCGCTATCACAGTTCACAGTGAAAGCACCAATTTGAAGAGACACCCAGAATATTGTTGGCTCCACACTCAAATCTGGGTTTTTGGCTCGCTTGCAGAAGTCGCTGAGTGGTTATAATTCTTGCATTTATTCAGAGGTTGGAGTCTCGCTTGTGCTGGGGTTCAGTTACTCTTTGATGAGTGCGGGTTGGATGCTGGTGGGGGGTGAACAGTCATTAGCTGGCACTGCAGCCAGAACGTCAGCAGGGGATAATGGACAGTCTGGAGGATCTACGGGCCATCACGTCGGCCGACAATACCTCCATCTCCACAGCAGGCACAAGAACATATCCAGGACTTCAGAAAGGCCATGATGAAATAGTTTAAAAAGAAGCATGAGACCTACCTTCCTATATCTGTAGGAACATATAATCTGCTCAAAAGCTCATCTTATGTTATTTTAATGCTGGTGGTTTGTTCTCAACCTAAACAGTGATTAATAGTTTCATAACAGAATAAAATGTTTTGGCGTGAAATTTCTTATATGTACTTCACATCAGCTACTTTACAAATTCTTACACCCAACTATAATGAGGAATTGTACTGAATCAGGACTATTCTAATTTGAAAAAGATCTTAACACAAATGAGTTCAAAAGTTTACATCCCCCTGGGTTCTGAGTAAAAAAGTGCCTCTGTTTTGCAATTTACCTTAACTTTATTTATTGATTTATTAATAAATAGTGATTTATTTAAATACAACACACGGCCCAAATATCCGCAGGTATGTTTATTAGCATGCACAAAAGTTTGCATACCCCTGTTGACATGCTATAGTTAACATTCTTGAATGTCCCTCATTAAGGTGTCTAATGATTAAAACATGTTTACTTTATAAAGTCTTATTTAAGCCATGACCAGTTTAAACTTTTAAAGTGTTTGTGTGAATAGAATTAGAACAAAGAAATTATAAGCCATAAAACAATAAATATTGATTCTCACATATACACTGTTTTGTCATTCAAACCATTTATATTACTTGTGATACTCTACGTGTTACAAATTTCACTAGATTGTTTTTTTAGTTTTAGGACACCTTCGTTTTCTAACCCTTATTTATTAAAGATTGGATGTGTTTTGTGCATTTCTACCATAGCAGTGATTATACAGCTATTATTCTGTAATTAAATATTTTCATTAAAAGGCCAGAGGTGGTTTGGAAATACCAGAAATGTACAGAGAAAACGTGGCCACAATAGCAGGTCAACATGTTGAGGAAGGCAAGTTTGTTACTAAATGAAATTTAATTTGTAACTAAATTTCAAAGCTCCAGATGGCTTTCTGGCCGCCGCGTAATCCAATCTGATCTCTCAGAGAGATCCGCAGTTAGAGTGGCCTATCATCATCACAGCAATTCTGAGAAGATTGAGGAACTGGCTTGATTTTTTTTAATCTATAGAAATTTTAACATTGCCATAAAATATTAAAAGAGTACAGTCAATATGCTGATAAAATAATATGCTATGAGTTGTGACTAACTGTCCTAACCTGCTCTAGCCTTGTGAACATCTGTTAGGTTTCACTTCTAAACAGAGGAGCAAAATTATGAAAAATAAAAAGCATTCCAAATATTTTTCAAACGTTCCTCTGGAGAAGAGCCTCTGGACCACACAACGACAGAAGACTGTTCACAGAGCTAAGTGAAAATAAGAGCCACTTCTCTAAAATCAGAGATATTTTACTAATGTAATGCCAGGAGGCATCATCTCAACACGTTTATTTGTGAAGCCCACCATGTCAGCATTCTAAAGGTAGTGCCAATCTCCCATCCCCATGGTGGCAGTTTCATTCACTGGCATTCTCAGGATCTTCATTTAACGCTTGTCCTGGCCTTACATCCGCATGCTCAAGAGCCAAAAACAAATGCCATACTCCAAAGCCTTCAAAGATGTTGTTAACAATTTTCTGGGCAATTACAGAGCCCCAAACTACCTTCAGCTGGTCGACAAACTTCTCAAAGCATACAAGACAACGAAGTGCAACATGTCACTCAAGATTCATTTCCTCCACTCACACTTGGACTTCTTCCCCGCAAATCTCGGTGCTGTCA
>JAQQZR010000033.1:22530277-22541937 GCA_030068235.1 Notoglanidium macrostoma | reverse complement strand
AAACTATATTTGTGCATACGCATTAGGTACCTCTCACAATCAGCAAAAACTGTTCAGGAAGCAAGACTTTTCAAAAAGAATTGTTGTGCAGTGTTATTACAGGGAGAAATTAATGTACTTGAACGATAGAGAAAAAACACACAAGCAATATCTGCTGTAGCAGCACTGACAACGTGAAATAGAAAAACACGGTAACCATGCATAAAATAGCTGTGGAAGAACATCCAAAAACTGATTACTTTTGACACAAATGTGAATGGTAACAATGAAACTTTTTTTCAGTAATATAGCTTACGTCTTGCATAATCTTTTGCTGAATTAAAGTCAGGTTTTGCCCTAAGTTTTAACTCTCATGTCCAATCAGTGAGTCAAGACCTCTTCACTTTTCTAACTCCTTACCTATTAGTTTAAATGTAGTTATTAGTGAATAATTTATATGCTTTATGTTTTTGAATCCTCAAATCCGGTCTTAAATGCCTGGTCAGGAGGTGTGAGTAATTTTCACAGGCTTATATTAATTCACTTGTTCTAATATGCTGTCATTTTTGTAGTAACGCCTTACTCAGGGACTTGTATGTTGGACATTCAGGGGCACCACAGGGTTACAGCAGGGTCGCTGGCTTAATCCAGAGCTTAGGTTCTTGTCTGTGAGTTTCTTTGCATGTTCTCTGTGGTTTTCCTCCAGGTTCTTTGGTTTCCTCCCACGTCTGAAAAACATGCTAGTAGGTGGAATAGATAAGATAAATTGCACCTATGTGTGCTCAGTTTGTCTGAAACCTGATTGCTTGCTTTGATCTGATTAACACAGCTAATAGGATTAATTGACATTTGTTAATTGTGATCTTTCGGATGTATGGCTACCAGTTGTTCTGCTGTCAGGAGAGAACCACGCAACACTGATGTTCCCGGATTGTTTAGCAACAGGCTAACCTCCTCGGGGAGAAATAACATGCGCATAATTTCCCTTTCCAGTTCCGCCAGTAGCTTGTAGTCAGCTTGGTTGCTGACTGAGCGTACACCATGCAGATATGCAGAATGTAAAAGTTCAGATCATGGGTAATACATTATTCATGACCTAGCAAGCTTGTACGGAGATTTGGATTAATCCCCATATAAGTATTTGATCTAGCGCAGATTCACCCTGCATCATTCTAACTTCCTGCTATACTTTGCTCTGTTTATCCCATCTCCGTCCCCATCCTAAGAAAATGGAGGCCTGGCTGGCTTCAAGTCTCAATCATCTTGGCCTTGTTGTTTGCAGAGTGAGTCAGCGAGGCCGGCAAAGCCACAACGTTGCACAGCGGTCTGTTTCAGGACACTGACAGCTCACAAACACACCCCATTTTTCTTGTTTTTAGCTTTGAGCTTCTCAGACACCCCTTCGGGCTTCATGGAACACCTAAACATAGACATTTAACAAGGGCCAAAGAAACTAAAAGAGGGAAAATACTAATAATCTGAAGGATGACTCATCGATATTCACAATACATTACTTGTTTTGGCAACAGTGATTAGCTGATGTGAGTAAATAACCAGATGATCATGACTTATTCTCATTTTCCAGGCTGAGCAGATCTTCACATGATGATAAGCTCGAGTTCAGGAAGCTTCTCATCTGCCTAAGGTATATGGTAATGAGGTTGGCAAGTACAGATTTTAGCATTAACGCCATGCTCACTTCCCGCTAATCCCTAATAAAGATCTCTGAGTGCAGATTTTACGGCTTAATAATTTTCACAGCAAACAAGAAACCGTCCAAATACACGAGGCAGAAATGGCCACCGAGGATTTTGGCTGCTTTCTTTCCAAAGCCAACATGCAACACAGTGCTACGATTCAGGGCTCACATGGCATTGAGGATAGGGAAGTGCCTGTTGCAATCTCCCTTGTGTTTTAATGACCTTTATCATCGGTTCAAGCAAAACAAGCTCATTTATTCTGCACCAACACCATTTATATAGGCAATGTATCAGGTTTACGTTGATACAGCGATTATTGTTCTTCTATTATTATTTCATCAATTTGTCATAATGATGTCTGACTTTCTGAATAATTATCAGCTATTAGAAGACGCTGAGTATCTGTGAAATATTATTAATTAAAAGGAATACATTCTAAAGAAAGCTGAAAACTAACTACTAGACAAAACAATATGTTGAAATAAAAAATCAAAGGACACTGATAACATTCACCTGTTCCGTTATTCTGCAGGCTGCAGAACATGACAGGAAATTCTGATATGATTACCAGAAACGTCCAGACAGCCCAAACAATAGAATCTACAAAAGCCTGTTTGATCTCAGCATGCCCCAGCATCAGATATGCTCTTATCTGAATGTGAAAGGAAACCTCGCCAAAAACCCTTTCCTGTAATAAAAAGGTAATGCAAATTTAGTCCAATAGGTTAGACCGGTTTCGCTAAACAGTACCTTGTACTGTGTCTTGTGAATGGTTGTTTATAAGACACTGGGAAAAAAACCAACTCATTCCCATGTATTCATTCAGAGCAAAGCATAACTTTTCATGGGAACTCATTTTGTGAATCTGAGGACCCCAGGCAATTTAGTTATCTGGAGGATATTTAAAACAAACAGCCACCCAATAAGGCTAACCCAGGGAACAATAAATAGACAGATTTTCCTCTTTTGCATCAGGGGACGTAAATAAAAAACAGGCAGACAGAGCAAAAGAGGATGTTCCATTAGATGTAAGGAAGCATCTTTTCCCTTGATAATTTATTTAGGGTTGTGGGCACGCATATTATGTAATTGTGATGATTTCCTCATAGTACATGGGCAAATGGTTTGTACTGTACTTCTATAGTTGGTTTTTCATCAATGGACCAGGATAAAGTGGTAACTGAAAGTGAATGAATTTATTTTTATACCATAGCGCTGTTGTCTTTGTATCAACATAGACACCGTATCGTTCATACTGTAGCCTCAGATTATTGTTTTTGTCTAACTGGAGCAGAAGGTGGTGGTCGTCTGCTGTTCTAGCCCATCCTCTTCAAGGTCTGATGTGTTGTGCATTCTGAGTTGCTTTTCTGTTCACCGTGTCAAGAAAGCTTATTTGATGTAAAGAGTGCGTATTTGAGTTACCGTGGTCAGCTCAAACCAGTCTCGCAATTCTCCTCTGATCTCGCTCAGAAAAACCTGTATAAACTCTAAAGCCTGTTCTTTCTGCGAAAACCTCAAGAAGTTTCTGAAATATTCAAACCAGTCCATCTGGCCCTGCCATGCCACAGTCAAAGAAACCGAAAGCCCATTTGTTATAATGTGCATTATTTTTTACAAAGTACTATAAAGTGGTCAGTGAGTGTATATATTATATATGTTATCTTTTATGCAGAGGACCTTCCGTGCAAACCCAGTTTTCACATGCTGTTATGCATGTGGGTGAATAAAATGCCTTTGACATCCATCTGAGTTTAAGTTTAATTGATGGTGAGTTCAAGTTGACAATTAATCCATATAAGTGGTATTTCATGTACCTGCAAGTAGCTACTAAGGCAAACAGAGAAGACAAAGCACATGATGAATGCTTGGCAGCATGCTTAACTTATTCTTCCAGAGCATCTAATGAAATGTTCTCTCCATGCACTCTCAGGTCTTGAGGCCTAGGCCTGACACTGATCATGTTTAAGTGGAGGCCATTTTTCACCAAGAGGCTCTCAGATACCCTCGACTCACTGGCATTCAGCAGAATCATTAGTTATCCCCTCTCTCTCTCTCTCTCTCTCTCTCTTTCTCACTCTCTCTCGACCACCTGCCACTTCCCAAAAGGGGGAAGGCAGACAGCCGCCATGGTCAAGCCACAGCAGGCCCCAAAAGCTACTCATGGTGGCCAACAGACACACAACCAGTCAAATAATGCCAATAATATATAATAATACCAGTCCAGCAAACATAATTATAAAGAAACCAAATGAGCCTGGTTTGAACGGTGCCACCTGTCCTAAAGACTAATTTAATCACATGCATCTGTTGCCCGTCATCTCTGAGATAGCTGTTTAGAGCTTTGATTCCGTGAAATAAATGAGTGCCGTCTAGGCTGCTGCTGGATGGTGCCTACTGCAGAGATACGGTATTTGTTTTCATCTCCTAATCTAACTTTGATGAACTATAATGAAGTGAGTTCAATTAAGAAATAGCAGTGTGAGAAATGGTAAAAAATCAAATCCAATAAACAGACAGGATATCTACACCGTTTGTTTTTAGTGTAGGGAAAAAAACATCAAAGGCTTATTTGAACATTTTATTTTCCTGATTAATTACTGCACATTTATGCTGTGGTTAGACAACAACCTCGAAATATTATTTAGGTTTTATAGGCCATGCTTGACAGATTCTCTTCAGGCTTCAGACCAGAACATGATCATAACATAGTTCTACAAATGATTACTTCTTTATGCCATGAACTGTTTTTACAGGCTGTGAGTGATGATACCACTGTGTGCCTAAGAAAAAAAACATTTGTGGTTCGGGAGTAGAGGAATGCCCAGCTTCGTTCACTCTGCAGATTTCCTCCCAACCGTCAAGGAGATTCAGGATGGTTTTTATGCATGGGCCTCTTTGACTTCATGCCAGATGCATGAAGCTGTTCTCAGGTGCAAACTCCATCCACACATCCATCATCTATACTGCTGATCTGTTAAGAGTTGCAGGGAAGCTGTAGCCAATCCCAGTTGACTTTAGGTGAGAGGTGGGATACATCCTGGACAGGTCACCAATCTCTCGCAGAGCTAACAAGCATTCACACTCACGTTCACACCTAGGGGCAATTTATAGTAGCCAGTTAGAATAATCTGCATGTCTTTGGGCTGTAGGAGGAAACCAGAGCACCTGGAGGAATCTAACATCTAACAACGAAATTTAATGGTTCTGTAAATAAAGAGAGCTGCAGTTGACCATAGACATATTAACTGAATACAGTGACACACGTCTATATACAGCAGTCTTTTCCTTAGACTAAAATGCAACAGCATTGTTTTTGCCATGAGATTCTTCATTTAGTCCCGAGCTGTATGCTTTGTGTTTGACCATTTCTATTATTTCACAGCAACTTTTAAACTGAAATTTGTGCCTTCCTGTAGAACGCGTGCAGCGCTGCAGATTACGTGACGAGCTACAGCTTTATTAAACTGAACTTTATTGACAGACTCAATGAATTTTGGGGCTGTGTGAAGTCGTGTCTTGTGCAGCCTTCTTATGTGCGCACATCTGGCCCTGTGTGTGTGTGTGTGTGTGTGTGTGTCCTGCTAACACACAGTTCCTCTTCTCAAATAACTGCCCATTTTTCCTGCTCATATTTTATAGCTCTGTTTACAGTCAGGCCAGTTTGTAAGAGTGTATGTGTTTGCGTGCGTGTGTGTGTTTGTGTGTGTACAAATAATTGCACAAATACACAGTGTGTGGCCCTTGCTTGTGGTTATGTGTATTATTTGGCTCTCTATTAGAAGTTCTTTAACTTGGCAGAATGTACATGTGTGTGTGTATGTGTGTGTGCGTGTGTGTGTGTGTATGGGATGAGGGGAGTTCTTTCTTCCACCATTCTTCCAACAAGTATCTTTACACTTGTGTGTGGTAAGTTAGTAAAATTTGTCGTCTCCTTTAACAAGTGTGTGCTTGGGTTGGATTGGATTCTGCCTCACGCTTAGATAAAAGCGACTGTCATGTGAATAAATGGTCTTTTCTTCTATTTTCATGGCTTGATAAAATATCCTTCAGTGTAATATCCCGGCTTGTTGTGGCAAAGAAAACGTGGTCTCCAATGAAAACATGCGGATCAAAGCAAACAATAAATTGTCTGTTGTCATCGTTCACATGTAAACGCTGTCCAGCTGAATTTATAATCTGGATGAAACACACTCCTACCTTTCAAAGCCCAGCTGTCTTATTGATTTCTCCCATGATGAACCTGCAGGGAAAAAAAAGAAGCAGAAGCAGGATTTAGAGACACAGATAACTTACTGAATATAAAATATGAAGATATACAACAGCGGTATAAGAGTACACAACAGGGTAGAGTATAGATATACTATCTATTAATGTATTGTACACAGGGGATTGGTATTAGGTGGGATAAATAATTAAATTCCGTATACAAAGCACAATATAAAGTCAAAAATGGTTTCGGGCCTGGAAGGACATTCTTCCAGACGGCTGAGAATTCCTAGTTATGCTCTCGATAGTAAATATCCCTAAGATAAGACAGACCTAATTTAACTGTATATGATTATAATTATTGAACATTTTCTGTAATGTTTAGACAAAGTATCTATCAAGGCTTGGATAATAACACAATATAACAACACACACGCACTGCAGCATTGTCGTTTGATAGAAAATGGTCATTTAAACCAGGGCGCACTAACTTCTGAGTATTTCATTCAATCCTGGAAGCGTTACACAGAAGAGCGTATGAGATGTACACACTGTATGTAGCGATTCACACCTCATTTACAGCATTTCACCGATAGAAAGCATGTGTTTCAAATCGTAGCACACAGTCTGGGAGCTGAGCAGCTTCACGAGTCAGAGGCAAGCTGTCATCTCACACGAGGCCATGCATAACAAATCAGTACATCTGGGGTGAGCCCAATTTCCACCCCCATTTCGCCATGCTTTCTGCATCACGCTCAACCTCAAATGTGATCGAGAGAATAAAAGCACCGAATCAAGCGGTGCTATGACATACTGCACCTTCTTGTTATTATGGACAGCCTGTTGATTATACTGAAACTCAGTGTGAGTATCTGTGAACACTCTGTGTGTGTCTGAGAACGGCTGAATTTAACTTCATGGCTTCCAAGAGCAATGAACAGACAATTTCATGTGGTTCCTGGATATTTAAACGAAAACTCTGGTTTTTTTTTTTTTTCAATATTTTTCACCCTAATCTCTATCCACCACATCTGTAACATACAGTACAGAGCAAAAGTCTTGAGCCACCATATTTTTTTTTTTTAGTAAAGAAAATACGACTTCAGAAATAGCATTAAATCTTTCGACTTAAAAGATAAATACTGCAATTTGAAGTAAACAGTGATAAAATAAACAAAGACAATATTTGCTGTGATGACTCTTTGCTTTTTTCTTAATAGTTGATACGGTGTGTACAGTTTTATATGGAAATGAGGTGTAAGTTTTACTGAGCATCTTGGAGAATCTGCCACAGTTCTTCTGCCACAGTCACACTTTTTGCAGCAAAACCCAGGAGCCTTCATTATCCTTTGTGTGTGTGTGTGTGTCTGTGTGTGTGTATGTGTGTGTGTGTGTGTGTGTGTGTGTGTGTGAAGTGGTTTCTTACATAACATGTTGCTTTCTTTACTGACATACAAACATTATTTGGAAAAGTAACGTTTGAGATCCTGAAATTTTTTTGTACAGACTCAATTAGAAGACTTCATGAAATAAATATCTATAACAAAATTTGTACTAGAAACAGCATGGCTCAAGACGTTTGCATAGCACTGTATACCACAGTCAAGATGTTCTCCTGCATAGAGAAAAGAACAAAATGGCTGTTTACTAAAAACCTACTTATAATGCAGGTGTAAGAAATCAATAAGATGTATTTATGCAAAGCATATTTTTATCCCAAGTGATTTCATAAATTATTGAGTCAAAGTTGTTTGAAATGTTGGTTGGTGGTTTCAGTTTATCACTATGAAAGATCCTCCATTTCCACAAGTTTGAACATGGATAATCCCAGAATTCTTGCTACTGTATTGGTCCAGTATTGGGAAGTTGGATAAAACTCTAAGACAGCAGTTTTGTTAAGACTTACTCTAGCACCTTTCTCATCTTTAGATGCACTGTATTGTTGCATTTTTCATTTGAATTTGTGTTAGTCACTTTTTTAAACCACTTACTAAAACAATCTGCCCTTAGACTTTATAAATTGAGTTTTGTCAGTACAGCGAGACATGTTGAAATTCTTGTCTGCGGTATTCTCACATACACCACAAATGCAGAGATTAGGTTAAAAATGTGTGAGTGTATTCATTTTCAGTAACCGCTTTATCCTGGCCAGGGTGGCAGTGGAGCTGAAGCCTAGTCTTGGAACATTGCACACAAGGCGGGAATACAGCCTACACAGGCTCTGCCGGTCCAATGCAGAGACCATTTATACACACATTCCTACCTAGAGTAGCCATGCCACCTATAAGCATGTTGTTGTGAGGTGTTGAGTAGACCAGAGAACCCAGAGGAAACCCATATGGACATGGCGAGGATGTTCAAAACACTGCCAAGACAGTAACCTGAGTTCAGGATTGAACTGGAGACCCTGGAGCTGTGAGGTGGAACACTACATGCTGTAACACTGTGCCATCCATGACAGTTCCAAAAAGTTATTAACCTGTCCAGTAGAGCAGTTCTTACAACTGTTTCATGTCAAATAGAAAAAAAAAATGCATTGAAAGATTTCTTTATTGTCTTGTTGTGGCACTGAATGTCTTGTTTTTCTAGTTTAAACGTGAAGCAGATATCTCTGAAGGTTTTTATTTCCCAGATGATTGGTAACTGAGGACGGTATTCAGGATCACCTGTCCGTATTTACATGAAGAAAATTCTCCATATATAGAGGGATAGAAAGAAAATATAACGAGTACACGGGATAAAATAAATGATCATGCATATAATTTGAAGTAATACAAAAACGTCAATGTTTTAGTTATTTTGGTTAACTCTATTACTCCTCTCTTTCTACTCCAAAAAGCTCACCCTTCCCAGAAACCAGCTCGTTGTTTTCGTTTACATACAGGCTACTGGTTATTGTGAATGAAATGCCAATGGTTCTCCAATCCTACCAACTCGCGAACAACAACAGCGGATCAACGAAGTCAGGAAACCGCCTACAGTACCTCTAGCTGTGGAAGATTATCAGCCTCAGCGAGTGGTAAGATTGATGTTTATCTACCTTTATTTACGCTTTGTTGAATACTTAACTGATTGGTCAGTTACAGTATTCGAAGGCACAAAAAAAGGTGACTTGCTACATAGTGCAGAAGCTTGTGGGAAGGGTGAGCTGGCCCCTTTAAAATATTTATGTTGTTGCTTTGTATTATGTACTTGTAAAGCAACCTTGGCTGTTAGGAAGGCACTATATATATATAAACTGAACACATAAACAATTAATTAATTCGTGGTGCTCAAACTAATGGTTGATATGATAAGCTGACTGAGCACTTTTCTGCAACACATACAGCACACTCTAAATGAATTAAAATTGTATCGATATAAAATATTGACCTTCACGTTAGGACTGTCTCTGATTAAGATATTAATGCTGTCTCCTATGAAAAACAAACAAACAAACAAAGACAAACAAAAGTTGTTGTGAACTTAGTAATGCATTAATGAACACTGTCTTATTTATGGATTTAATATTCTTCTTAAATGGCATTCATTTTCTGTCAATATACTTGCAGCCTAAAGTATATATTTTAACATGACATTATGCTTAAGTTAAACTGCTCTGCACTCCAGCCTATATCACACGTCCAGGAACTGCACATAGCTGAGACACACCTCAAACTCCACTGACAGTGACATCTGTGTGTATATTGAACATCTGAATATCGATGTGTGCAATTTTGGGTTTCAATCCTCACTATGTTCACGTAACGCATAACTTGCGTTATAATCTTCACCGGGACATTCATACATCTGTAGATATTTCATCAGTTCATTAAAACAAAATGCCAGATGTGTCAACAAAAGATGAAATGCTCTGCACAATAGACAGCATTGTTCAGGTATGTTGCATTACAGTGACAGGTGTTAAAACCTGTGTATATACACTCTCACTGTGCTGACGTTGTACTGAAATCACCTGCACCACCTGTTTGTGCCAAAAGCAAAACATCATGCACTGGTATTGCCCTGGACTGACAATAGAACGATGACATTATCCACTATAACAGACACCTGTGACATATTTGTTTACACTGAACATTTACATAGACTTAATGATTTTTAAGTATGTATTGTGTATTGATTATATAATAATAATATATGAGGTGTATATGTGTGCGCTGAGGTTCATTGATGATTTACTTTTGGTCCGGTCAGACACACCCAACATGTACACAAGCACAGCACATGATGTTCTCTCTCTCTCTCTCTCTCTCTCTCTCTCTGTCTATTTTTTCGTTATAGTTTTTTTTTTCATAAAGTTACATAGTGCAGTGCCTCAGAGCAGCATTAAATCTGGGAGCAGAGCTGAAACCAGAGCCATGCGCTACCTTGATTTTGGACTTGTTTCCTCTTCATTAATGCAAAGGCTTGAGTCAAGATTTACTCAGTGACAGGCTAAAATACCAGCTCAACATCCAGCCAATGTTTTTCTATCGGTGCTGTTTGCACTTTCTGGTCAGTTTGCGTGGAACTTCAAAGTTTTGGTTTCTCCAGAAACTCAACTCCGATCTGGATCTGTGTGCTTAAGGTTCCTGACTTCGCTATCCTCCTATAACCAGCTCTCCTTTCCTTTTACCTATTTTTTCACTATGTATAGCATGCTTGTGTTCTTGCTGCTCCCTATAGAAATCATGCGGAAGTGTTCATCTTGAGTGTGATTACACCCATAATCTTTATCTACCTAACTTCAGAAATCATAGCTTGTACTAATGTTTTCTGCCTATTGAGGTCATGGTGTATTTTTGACTTAGCATTACAAAGCACTGTATAACTATATAAAAATACAAATCAAATCTTGTGACTAGCCCTGGACAGGAAAATAAAGTAGACAGAGTTCTCATGCATGAAGGAATCAGCCACAAAGCGTACATTAATAATTTAGAGTTACATTTAATGTTGTACAAGATTACAGCTAGGTATGCTATAGCAGTTATAAACAGTCATTCACCAAAGTCCATTTATTTCATGCTTTCTTGAAGCTCACAGGATAATAAGACATGAAATGCAACTTCAAATGCAGTAATCATTAAGAACAGTCTGCAATCAAGTCTCCATCACTGAACAGACTTCAGTTCGATATAACATGCTTTAAATATAAAACTATAATGAATTCAGAACGGACTCTGTTGCTCACACTCAGAATTGCTCATAAGCTCTTCACAACTTGAACTTTTTGACTATACAGTATACAGTTATAGAAGAGAAATGATTTATAATTGCACTATCTGGTGTCACCGGTGTCCGGTGGTTCCTCTCAAGGTTTCTCCCTCATGGCGTCTCAGGGAAGTTTTCCTTGCCACCGTCACCTCTCATAAGGGAAAATGTATAGATTTAACATCTATATTTGGAATTTATATAACTGTGTAAAGCTGCTTTATGAAATTTCCATTGTTAAAAGCACTACACAAATTAAAATGCGTATTCTTTTGTATTAATGACAACATTTTTTGGGTCGCGGGGAATCTTCGGGCGAGAGGCGGGGTACACCCTGGGCAGGTCGCCAGTCCACCACAGGGCCAACAACCACACACACTCGCATTCACACCTATGGGCAATTTAGAGTAGCCAGTTGCTGCATGTCTTTAGACTGTGGGAGGAAACCGGAGCACCCAGAGAAAACCCACAGGGAGAACATGCAAACTCCACACAGGAAGGTACCCTGGGTGACCCGGGGCTCGAACCCAGGACCTTCTTGCTGTGAGGCGACAGTGCTAACCACTGCACCACCGTGCCGCC
>JAQQZR010000033.1:22515164-22529093 GCA_030068235.1 Notoglanidium macrostoma | reverse complement strand
TGTGTGTGTGTGTGTGTGTGTGTGTGTGTGTGTGTGTGTGTGTGTGTGTGTGTGTGTGTGTGTGTGTGTGTGATGTGGAGGAGAGCAGCTGCAGGATCAGCTCAAGGCCTCGGTGCTGAATTTAAAGACAATAAAGTTCAGGAAAGCACAGAACACAGGATGGGGCATAAGTCTAAAAAAAACCTGTTCAATTCAGAGTGTGCTGATTTAATAACAATGTTCTATGCAAAGAATAATAACAAACGTTGATGCCAATGAGCCTCTTGGGCAAATAATTAGGCTTCTTGCTTTCTGTTCTTTTTTTTTGGTGCGTGAGTCTGAGTTGAAAGTGTTAAAAAAAATGCCGCACTGTCACGTACAGCTACAATGAGGAATAAATAAACTGGGCGGTCCCTGCTCCCTGCCTTTCCCAAAAATTGCATGCTTTTGTTGCTCAAATACCAAGCAGTTCAGAAATTATTTTTATAAAGGCACCTGTGGCATAGTTGCACTAAAACCAATCCCTTGCAGAAAGTGAGTGGTTTCTTATTGTTGAAACGCAGCCACTGCCAAGGTGGCGTGCATGCCAAAGCTTGGCAAAGAGTGCAGTAAAAAAAAAAGGAAAAAAAAGTGGGACCGAAACCAGACGTTTCATAGGACTTGAGAGAGAAAAATATGACACTAAACAAATAGAGGCGAGAAAACGAAATGCTTCAATATCACAATTCCAACTCCAAATAAAGATTAAAACCTTAATTTCAGTTAAAAGTTTTAAAAAGATTTTCAGTCTACATGCCATATCACTCCTTTAGAGGAGTAGATGAGTTTCACATGTACGTATATGTCTTAATGGATAATATAAAAATACATCTCAGACTGACATAAGGCAATTCTTCGTAAAGCGGATTAATGTCACCGTCACTTAATACTCTGATTCGACAAAATCCTGTAACAAGAATAAAACCAAACCTTATGAAACCTTAAGAAAAAAAAACAAACTTCTAACACTGTATGTTTTGGAGAGCATCAAGACTGTAAGCATCTGCACAAACTACTGGAGTCTCTGTGAATGAAATTCTATCCAAGACCACTCCACCCTTGCGAGATGCACAAATACAGTACTACATCATTACCCCAACCTCACGTGGGTAACGATTTAAATCTGGCCTTTGTTAGACGACTTCATATTTAAAAAAAAATATGGGTTAGAGTGCAGGCGTATTTTTAGAGTGTGTGGGGAAGACGATTCTTATCGTGCATTTTTTCATAAACTGTTGATGACACACCAGAACACATTGTTATTATTACTGGCTGCTTTTCAAATTGGGGACTGTTGAAAAGTCAGGATTCTGGCATCGGGACAAAGCTACTGTAGCTTACACATGCGCCAGAGAGGCGAACAATGGCTTATTAATTCACACCAAGAGGTCACGACAGGAGGTCACAGTGAGGTGGGAGTCTCATTAGTGGGCTTTAAAAAAAATGCTTTCACATTCCACAATAAGCGTTTCAGATTGACTGGAGATGTTGTGTAAAACTGCACTCGCCGGCTGCTGCAAGAATTTTTACCATCTGAGAACTTAAAGCCATAGGAACTGTTTTACGTGGTCTTAGAGATGGAGTCTAACTGATAAACAAACCATATAATTATACGCAGAACCTTTATGTTATAATACAGTTATATAAAACTCACTGGAAAAGCTTGATAGTAAAGTTAAAAACATCCTAATACATTCCAGTACGCAGGTCTTAGCTAAGCCACAACAAATTAAATAGCTAATGTCTTATAATCATCCACTTTGTATGACTCTGTGGTTAACCCTCAGATGTCTGCTTATTTTCTAAACCTACTACGCTTATTATTAGTAAAGGAGAAATGACCCATTTATTTGATTTACAACTCTCAGGAGTCTTCTGATTGGTGTAGAGACTGAAAACAAGACGTATTATTGGTTTAAAGTTGTGGGCCTGCTGTTTATAGTGCAGCTGACTTTCTCCTTGGAAATCAAACAGTGAAGAAATAAAAACTTGAAAAAATCTTAGTGGAGTGCTTGTTTCTAACCAGGTCAGAATAGCAAACATACGAAAGACATTTTTGGGGAATTGGCCATGACTGATTTAGGGAGAAAATCAGGGATAAATACCCAAAACATAACAAAACAAAACAAAAATCCAAAAAAACAACAACAATGACAGCAAAACACATTTTCAATGCTAAACTGTGAAGTCAAAAGGGGATTTGATTTTTCCCCATGGTCTCTACAGTCTAAAGTAAGTCTCTACGCCAAATAATTTTCAAAATTATTAAGCAGTATGCAAAACATGATCTGACTTTCACGGCTTAACATTGTTAACTTTCATTACTTCATACATCCATTAAAGTGCACTTGTCTTCTCATAGCTGCATTAAATAAGTCAGTTCTAATAATTCTGTTACAGATTCTTCTTCTGTTCTTTATGCAAATGATTCGCTACGCACGTACGCTGGTGCGTTTTTCTGTCTATTTGTCACGTTTTATCTACGGTGCTGCCAAAATTCGTATGGTAGTTTAGGTGCTTTGAGGGAGTGAAGCACTTCCAAGAACACTGAAGGTTGTTCCAAGGAGAAGTCTTTCTTCATTTATTTTTACCCTCAGCACACACAAACACAAGTAAGTGCTCTTCCAACCATAGCTGGCACAATCTTTCTACAATCTCTCACTTTGCCAAACCAATCACAGCTCCACGGTCCCCAGTCCAATCTTGAGCTCAGGTAACTCTCTGTGTCTTCATGGGCTTCTTCGGTTTCTTCCCAAAACATGCCTGGGGTGAGCTGGCGACTCGAAATTGCCCCTGGGTGTGAATAAGTGTGCAAATGTGTGCATGTAATGCACTGCGATGGACTGGCGTCCCATCCAAGCTGGCCTCACGCCCAGTGTTTCTGGGATTGGCTCTGGATTCACTGACTCACTGACCAGCATAAAGCAATTACTCAAAATGAATAAATGAATGAATGTATCGCATATTACACTTTTAATACTAAGCATTGTCTTCAAGCAAAATGAATTTTGGCTTTAGATCTAGATCCTATGGCTAACAGTGGCAAGAAAAGCCTCCTTGACGTATGTGGAAGAACCCTCGAGAGGAACAAAACCAACACCAGATAGTGGAACACATTGAATGTTGATATGCATAGTGTTCTGTATTCTCACAGTTTCTAGAAGAGACATCTTCAATCTTATTCCCAAAGAAACGGTTTTCATTCCAACCAAATAACGAGCCAAGCATTCTAGTCATCTGAAGACCAAGAACAGTTTATTAAAATTGGAATCAGGTTGATTGGACCGAATTCCTGCACCAGCACTTTGTGGATAAGACCATTTTCTTACAATTCTTACTGCATAGCAACTGTTTACATAACATTTCTAGAAACTTCTACACAGAAAATGATTAAATAGCCTTTCTCTTAACGTCTACCAAACTGCTTTCACATTCTAAACATTATAAGAACAAATATGCAGAGTTAAACATATTATCAATCAATCAACATCAGCATTGGGGTTGTTACTCAAAAAAGTAATGTATTGCACATTACTCATTACTTTAAAAAAAAAACCATATTGAATTAATTTATTTATTTGCTCCCTGTGGAAAGTAATTCGAGGTAACATTAGTAATGGTATTTTTGTGTTGCGCCACAACATCGCCTGAGATGCAGTATCATGTAACTGCCAGTTAACAATAGGCTATAATGTTAAACCTTACATATGTCCACATATCAGAACAAATCCCTATCCTAATAAGGAGGCCATACACAAGTTCTTTCTTTTATGCGCTTTAATAAAGTACTTTAAAGCTGATAGAAAAGTTGGTGAAAACCAGCCAAAAGAGCACTTCACAGAAAAATGTCATGGCAAGAACAAGGCTCAATCACATATCTGAATAACGCAGGAACGCATATGTAGGCCAGTCTGCCAATTTTGCCCTATTTCTAGCACAAACCCTAGCCAAAGTCACAGGACGAGAGGTCAAGGGGGTATTGTGCAAGTGTGAATTATTAGTAACTGTAATGTTATTACTGAATTTAAGAACAGTAACATGTTACATTACTGCTTTATGGACAAATGTAACGTGATTACAGTAATGTGTTAGTTTTTACTTTGTGTTTTACAGTTTTTATTAATTGAAATCTAAGCATATATTTGGTTAAAAAAAAAAAAGAAAAAGTGAATTAATCTTCAGTGCAATATCAAACACTTTATAAGACTGAAGAAAAGATTTGGGAGTGGTTTGTGTCATTTGGTTCATTGACCGATTAGGAATGCTTCATGCAGGAGCTCACCTCTTGCCACAACACACCCTTTGAGCACTGGGACTCGTTTTTCAAATCCGTTCATCTCTAAACTTCCCCCAGCGCTCGTCTACAGAAAGAGCGCTTGTTTTCCTGCACCTCGCCGTGGCCCGGCTCAAAGTGACGCACTGCCGAAGCACACGGCCTCTTTTTGACAACTAGCTGAAATTTATTCACTGCCAGCAACTATTGGGTGGGAGATGTCATTTTTGGCAGGAGTTTGGCATCACACATTGTACAGAGATTTAAAGAGATGTTAAAAGTGGTCAGGAGACAGGAGACGAAGCTGGAGATAAGTAGAGAAGGATATACTCAACATTAAATGTGTCGAACTATTGCCTACTCAAAGCATGTATTAGTTCATTGGTAAGAGACTGAAGCGTTCTACCACTAGACTCATTCAGAAGTAGTTGGGAACACCATGAGTGCATGTCATGAATCAAGGAGTCAAGGAGTCATGAATCGATGAGTCAAGGAGTCAGGTTATGCTGGATGAATCACTTTATTGCACTGTAATATCAGACTCGTGCACACTAATGAATCCACATCATAGTAAATAAAGGGATTGTTTTCAATTCAGTTACAGAGGACTAGAAGTTATGAATTGGTGGAACACAGTCTGGACACGAACCCAGAAGGATCAAATTAAGCACTTCAAAAAAATACTGTAGCAGCCGATCACCATATGAAAAAACTAGCTGCAGTTCAGCAACAAACTATTTAAACATGAAGCACATTTCTCTGCAGCAGATCCTCTATAGCAGCCAATCACATGCATTTATCTAAATAATCTAGCTGCAGGCAGCTCACAGTGAAAGGGAATAATATTCATAGCCTTTCCTATCTTAAAGTTCTATTTATCCTCTCTGGCCTTAATAGTGAAATTACAACATGGCTTGTTTAAAAAAAAAAAGTCAACGGGGGAAAATAGATTCTTTTAAGACCATTGGACAGAGAAGCATGTGTTAATACTGTGCTTCAAATTCCACAGCACTAGGCAAGAGTGGTAACATACAGCACCAATAGGAAACAAAACATAATCACTTCAGATTGTTTTATTTACAGCCATGAGGAACTAATCAGTAGTGCTTAAAGTGGTCCTGCCATACACGTTTTAATTATTTTGTAGTATTCCCTGACATACCTTTGTAATGTTTGTGAGGTTTTATATTGAAAAAAGCTCTTGGTTCTTTTTTCTCATGCCATTTTAGCATGGTATAAAAACCCTACAGAGTAAAACAGGCTGATTTGTGGGGTGTGCCTTTACATTTAAATATGTAAATAGCTTCACTCTGATTGGCTAATGGAATTAGCCATTACAGACAGAGAAGGAAACTGCCCACTTTGAAAGTCCGAGTATATCTCCAATTCACATCGGCATATTTTATTTGAAAAACAACAAGAAAACAAGAAATTTATGGCAGGTCTGCTTTAAGAGTTAAAAGGCAACTGCTGTCACTATTCATTCATGTTTTTTGGTAGTTGAATACCTCCAGTCTAGACTTCTGCACATATTGCCCGAAAGGAAACGAGTGACTTTGTAAAATATTGTAAAAGATCTAGCTAAAATGCAGGATTACAAATGACAGAATTTGTTACCCAGTATTAACTCTATCCATGTGTATGTCTAATGCGTTTTTTTCAAACACCAGCTGGTTCCAGACATCATTTGCAGCTCAGCTGCTGCTTCCTCTCTATGGTGTATGGTTGAGGACAGACCAGGCACTGAGCTTCTCTACTGTACTGAGATGAGTATATATGTGTATATAATTATATCACACAGTGTGAATGGAACCAGCACCAGATCCACTTTAAACTCTGACTGGAGAACAGTCACTCATCCCACTTGGGGCCACTGCTGACCAAGACAAAAGGAAATAGTCTGTGCCTGTCGATCAATCGCAGGGGCCTGATTGTCTCAGAATGGGTTTCTTGAATGTTTCTGATTTAACATGCAAAAATGATTTGCAGGCTACATCTTGTTGAACTCAACCATGGTAATATGAAAAAACTTGCACTGAAAAATAAAATACAATCCAGATTGCACATTTACTGAATTTAATATGACAGAGTTTACAATGGTCTAGTCATATTTGGAACTCTACGTCCTTGATATATACTTTTTGCAATGTTTGGCTATTTTAGAGTTTTTGTATGTTTCAGAACCACATTGGTAAAAGACCAGGGTGAGGAATATACAAGTTTACATAAAGTGTCCTGAGGTGACAATTATGCAACCACAAAATTTATTTTTAAAACTTCCCTATATTTGAATCTTCTTATAAATCACATGCACACCTGTAAATATTGAGCAAGTTTTTTCTCCGGTTTCTAAATAAAGGTACAGCAGGAAACCCTGGGTGAAATCGGAGGAGCCCTAGGAATAGGATAATGGCATCAGACAGAAACAAACAGAGGAAAACTACCCTTAAGGTCTGAAGGGTGAAAAACAGCTAGAAGACAAAGACTAGTTGATTTGGGGACAGGATAAATATAACTCAATATTTGTCTGTCACTTTTTTGATTTTATTGGGGGTGTGCAATGTGTTTCAGGAAAACAAAATACTAGAATACAGTGTGTCCAGAGTGTGTGAGTGTGTGTGTATCTAAGTGTGCATGTGCATGCATGCTCTAATCCCATTCCAAAATTTCACTACGTTTCATTTAGTATTACTACGCATAGCTGATAAAGTCAATCTGCAGGGTTCACCAGTAGTCCATGAACTTATGTACGGCCGTCACTGAGTTCGTCTGCCAGTCATAACACAATTTATTAAATGTGTTGTTTCAACTAATTTGAGGTGGACCTTTCTGTCTCACAATCTTTAACTTTATATAAAGTCCACTAAGAGCAGAATGCAAATAATTTCATGAGGCAGTATAATAATGCTGCATGATGCAGCGGTTATATCTGGTTCATAGCCAAACGTTGCTGTTTATTAACGCTGGGGTCAGTGGTTTTTAGGTCAGGACGTTTTTAATAATATTTTAGTTCTCCTCACTTTTTGGCAGATCCACTAGAATATCTGCTCAGCGGAGAAGCTCCGTGGCTGCCCTGGATGAGGCGCTGTGAACGAGAGATAAACAAAAACTTCCTCTAATGTTGCAATGTGTTTTTGAAGAGAACACTAGTAGGGCAGGCTGTAATTGTTTGTTTCTTATGTTTTAAAACAGCTCGCTTCAGTTAACCTCTGCCAAAATTGATGGCTATACCTTAAAGGTCCGTCCACTATGTAGTATTTAGGGGATCTATTAGCAGAAACGTAATAAAGTATTCATAAGTATGTTTTCGGTAGTGTGTAATTACAAATCTTTGTGTGTTTGTAAGCTTGGAATGAGCCCTTTATATCTACACAGGGTGCAGGTCGTCTTCCACGGAGCCACCACGTTGCACGTTCCGCATTTTTACAAGTGGCAGCGTGAATCCGGAAGGAAGCAGCAGAATGATGGCAAAAAAAGAAGAAAGTAAGACGAAAGAAGAGGAATCAGTGTTTGCAGGAGCTGGCAAGTTTGAGAACCCAAATTTTGAAAAATGAAGGATCATACGTGAATATAAGTACTTGGAAGAATGCTACAAGCACGCGGCGGCTACCGTACGTTCCAGCACGCGCTTGGAAAGAGAGGAGCGTTCAGTTAGTTGCAATCACCTGAATCCTTCATAGTACACCCTTAAACATTGCTGTCTTTTTAAAAAAGGAAAAAAACAAATAAAAATAATTAAACTCTGTCTACTGCTAGACGAACGTTGATACAGTCTAGAAAAGATTTATTTTTCATTTTGAATTGTCTGAATGGACAAAATAGTTTTACGTTCCTGTGCCAGTGCTCCACTCCCCCTCTTAACTTAAGTTTTTACATGCTAACCTACTCTACTTATAGGAAGACTAGGGTTCAAATAAAACACTGTAATTAAGCAGAAATTTATGTATTAAATTCATTCCAAATCTATTATTAAATGCATTTATTTTAACATGCTCATAGCATTTTTCTTTGCGGTGTGAATCATAGGAAAAATACTTTCTACAGATTTTCTTGCCATCACTCCATCTTTGAAAACCCAGTTCTATCTGGCGTTGTATATCTCCCTGTAGCCAGGTGTGCAGAAGTGACAAATTCTGGACAGGAATTTATGCCTGTTGGGAAAATATTTAGGTTTAGGCTTTTCTTTCTGGAAACCACGCAGAAAAAGCCGGTTCATCAATTTTTTAAATGCTTTCTTACAGAAACAACTTTATGATTTTGTTCATGGTTTCAATTATATTCTATGAAGAAAGTTAAGTTTTTATTTAAGGGTCACAGATGTTTAACAAAATGTGATTTAATTAAAACAAATGATTTCATGGCATGATTCCTAATTAATAGATAGAGAGAGAGGAAGAGAGAGCGAGAGAGAGTGGAAAAGTACTCTTTAAATAATAAATTATTACATGTATTATTTAAATTCTTTAAATAATAGATTGTAATAAAAATGTGATTTGAAAAAGTATTATATATTTTACAATAATGGATATAATGTATAAAAAATGAATAATAAATAATAATATTTTTATTATTAATAACATATATAACATTTAATAATAATATAATAATAATAATAATATTATAATAATAATTCTGATTTATAATTAAGCATCAGGAAATAGATACAGCAATTATCAATAAATACTGATATCAGATGTTTTGTATATTACAGTATATAACGTGCTAAGGTTAGATCTTACAGCTCTACAGGCTCGGCTCACATTGTGTCGTATACCACACAAGGTGACACAGCACATCTGGCCTTAGTGAGCACGTGTTCCAGCTGCTGTTCCTCCACATCTAGCTGTCAATGGGCCTGACCTCTAACCTCAATAAGGCAGCTTTATGTGTTTATGTGATTTGCGACCATGGGTGAATGTGTGCGTCCTCCTCACTCTCTGCGATCACCTGCAACAACACTGACCTAACAGTGAGCATCTGTGGATCTGGTCTAACTAAGAGAAACCACTTTCCTTACGCGTTATGTCATATAATGTCAGTTGCCAGCCATAATTGTAATTTTATGTGAAAGAATTGTGCATAGGTGGTCTGGCTGCATAGATATTTTATTCATAAACATGTGACACATATACAGATATTAACGTTGTACGTTTAAATCTCTGGAGCTCCATCAGAGCACATAAAGTGTTTCATATACCAGCTGTGGTCTTCAGCACTCATATTCGGCGTCACTTAGACCAAGTCTGAACAGACAGAAAAGTCATTAGATACAATTCTGCACCATGACCATTTTAACAATCTAAATTAAATCATTTCAATTTTCCGGTACATTACAAAAGGTTAACTCCAGCACCTGGGAATACGTCCACTGCTCCTGTTGATGAACCACTTTTAAAGATTTTTAAATAGAGTATTAAACTGTACAATAAAATGCTTATTGTTCTCATTAAGTAGTTGAATTTCAGAATGCCTGAATCCCACCTATGCGTTAGTAGATAATCTTATATGAATCCTCTCGATTTGGACCTGCTGCTGTAGTCATAACACCTGTCCAGTGCTCATCCCAGGAGTCACAATCTGCTCACAATCATTTCAACACACTTAGCAATGTTTGCATGCACTTTTCTAGCACTGTATACTACTGTATAAATGATTTATAATCCCGCTATCTGGTGTCCCCAGTAAAGAATGGGCTCCTCTCAAAGTTTCCTCGACTGCCATCTCATGGAGTTTTTCCTTGCCACAGTTTCCTCTGGCCTGCACATTTGGGATTTAAATCCACATCTGGATTTCTGTAAAGCTGCTTTGTGACAGTGTCTATTGTTAAAGGTGCTGAACAAATAAAATAAAATTGAATTGAATTGAAAAAAAGGATCCAAGCATACAACTACAGCAATGCCCATAGACCAAATGTTCAATTTATGAGGCATGCCACTGAATAACCTTTCACAGCAAGTGAAATTTATGTGAGTCTCTGATGAAAACGCACTGTTTAGGCAATTTTGGCACGATGAAATGTCATGAATATAGCCTAATGTATCTAGCATTTTCTATTAAATTCTACAAGAAAACCAAATATAAGATATTTCTAGACATTTTGTTGCTAATTTCAAGCTTGAAATAGTCTTTATCTTAATCTATTATAAGCATTTGGTTCTAGGAAAAAGCTAAATTATTGTCCAATTTAGAAATATTCAAGATCTTTTCACCTCCAAAGATATAATTTTTTTGCACTGTGGACCCTCGGTCGATGCCCATATAACTCTACATTCTGCCTCTTTAAAAACACTTCTGCTGGATATGAACACTGTTCATTATGTGCTGATTCTCCATCTTGTGTGCAGATGTTGTGGCTTATAGCTGCTCAGAGATCGTGCACGCTGCTATGTGCCAGTTATGAGCAGTGCTGCTTGGATAAATGCCCAGTCAGTCTTTTGGTTTCTGATAAAGCACCCCCCACCCACACACACACACACACACAATGTCAGGGTAAATAGAGCTTCTAATGTTTGGTCTCCTGCACCCGTGATCAGAGTCAGAGTTCATATTTCAATGCATTTATCACCCTGCAGTATCTTTTTGAGAGGTTGGTACTTACAGTTGAAGTTGGGCTCGATGTTGTCTCCTGCTAGCAGGCTGTTGATGGTGATCTGATAAATGATGTGCACCAGTAAGAAGGTTAAACTGGTGAAGCAGAGGGATTTCAGCAAGCGTCCTGTGTGGCCTGGAGGAGAGACACAGGTGACGTTCAGGAAAATGTGCGACACTGATGGACACCGTGACTATAAGTGTGTTTTAAATATAAAGCTTTATCATATTCATTCCTAAAGAAAATCCATGCCGTGCTACCGAACAAATTATTATTAAAGAGGTATAAAGAACTGAAAAGCTCGGGGCCCGGGTTGTAGCTATCTCTCATATGGAGAGGAAATCCAGCTGTCCAGGTGGACTTGCGATCCTCTGTGTCTACACGTTATGTGAAAAAGCTGCCATAATCCACCACTGTTAGCATTAATACACCCTGCTTTACATCTCTCTCGCTCTCTCTCTCTCCCTCACTCTCTGTCTGTCTCTCAGTAGTAACATACCACTGATGTTTTTGGCAGCCTGTAGACCGTTCGTCATGCAAAGACCGCTGAGCGCAGCGTGAGTTCAGAGCTGTGCCATTTTCAGAAAACTTCAACTGAAACGGCATGCGCAGGAGAAAAATGCTGGACTTGATTTGTCCTCTGGTACATAAACACTCTCATGACGTGATGGTACACATGGATGGAAACAGCTGGGGGTGGATGTTGATGTCTGTTTATCACAGTCACTGTAAAAGTCAATAATCATGATACAGCCAAGCACTGAGTAGAGCTCAGAAACACAGCCACAAACTCAAGCACAGACATCAAGAGAAACGTTGCAATTCAGTGCAATGCCTTTAACTGCAAACCAACATATTGGTAATAAATTATTAGTGAAACAAGTACATGATAACAATTGAGTTATATTTAAAATATCAGAAGAATATCTATAATCAAACATCTTCTTTGGTAACATAACTTCTTTGGTAATTGCTAGTTTTTTTCTTCCCCCTGAACTTTACAATACTCATATCCTCTATGGAAAACATGGAAGTATTGGGCAATTACTTCCACTGCCCTTTATGTGAGGTTTAGAATAAGATATAAAATATTAGAGTGGCTCTAGAATTACATTACAGGCTGAAAAAAGCAAGAGTCCTGCATTTAATGAAAGAGCTCATGTATTACATAAGCATTTTCAGTCAAATTAAACTGAATTTTAATTCATATTACAGAATTTCATTTTTATATAAAAATGTACAATATATACAGTAGCAACCATTAAAAACAGAAGCAGGAAGCAACAAAGTACAGTTGTTTTATTTCTGTGCTTACTTGAGTTTCCCTTTCAGCTAATACAAAAGTAAATGTCTACTTACTGCATCTATACACTTAAATACACACTACATGTCTTTATAATCACATATTTGCAAAGTCAGCACCAGATAGCATGAAGGAGTGGATCTACATTCCTACCAAATCTAAAATTCATGAACATGTGACATGAAGAATGAGGCCTCATACCTTTCACAGTGATCTATCTGCTGACAAGGCAGTTTGTATTTTGACAGCTAGAGTTTAGCATTTAGCTAGCTTGTATGGTCAGTCTTATTATCATGCTAGCTAACATTTAAGAGATTAGCAATAAAGCTATTTTTAGCCTTAGCTTTCCCACGTTCCTAGGCTAATTGCTGAAAAAGGTGTTCATTTATCATCAGGATTTCAAAGCACTGTGTTATTTCAGTCTTGCATTGTGACTTTCGTAGTTTAAGAATTAATATTTTTCTACATGAAGAATTTGTAGCTGTACTTTTACTGCCTCGGAGTAAAAATAAAGCATTGAAAACATGGCAAATTCACGAGATTTGCCTAAAATTCTGCCTTTATAGATAATCCTAGCACTTTCACCCTTTGGGTTAAAACCCACAACTCGTAAATAATGACGTCTGTTAGTGATGACTGGCCACTTGAAATGACAAAGTGCCCACTGCATAGAGTGTGAGTGAAAGTAAGGCTTTGCGTTGGAGTGTGTCTGGATGAAGGAGACGGCCAGACCACAGACACAGTGCAGACCTGCCCTCCTCTAAACACATGCTAAAGCTACACTTCCATTCCTCTCCCCCAGGTAATACCCCATGGGTCAACAAGCTGTCACACGCAGCCTATCCACAATCACTTTTAAGAGTACAGGCTCATAAATAATCTCATGACGAAACCCTCCACAGTAGCAGAGTACGGAGTCCTTCAGACAAGAGGTACTAACCAGACCACACGTACATAGTAAGAAACTTGATGTCTGAATAACATCTTCGACTTTTCTACTTCTTTATTTAGGGGAAAAAGAAGTTTCTGATTTAAAGGCGAAGTAGGTGATTTTGGAGGAGGAAGAGGAAGCTAGATTTGGAAGGTATCCAACTGAAAATTCCCACCCACTCCCTTCAGCCCTCCCTCCAAAGCCACTGCTCCAAAACACAATGAATGAATGCACACAGCCTGATTACCGCTGGGTGACGAGTCCAAAAAAGAAAGCATGAGGAGAGGAGCGCAGCCCATCGTTCTCACATCCAACTAACAAAACCCCCCCAAAACAAAACAACCCAGATGACTGCCTCAGTTTTCCTCATTGCTGAAAAGCCATACTGATGTTCACTCTGGTTTGACCTCTTGCTTTTTCTGCCTTCACATGGTAGTTGGAAAGGTCCTACATCCATTTGTTTCCTTCCTTCCTTCCTTCCTTATTTGAGAAAATCCATTTTTGTTTCCTGTTTTGTTCTATATCAAGGAACATATACACAGATTACAGATTAGATTATATACACTACCAGCCAAACGTGTGGACACACCTACTCTTTTTCATAGGTTTGTCTTTATTTTTGTTTTGCTTTCTACACTGTAAAACATTACTGAATACATCAAAACAATGAAGCAACACGTATGGCATATACTGAATTATGTGGTAAACAAAAAAGTGCAAAAAAAACCCCAAAAAAACAAAATATGTTTCATATTTTAGATTCTTCAAAGTAGCCAACATTTACCGTGATGGTACAATCGGCATTATCTTACCCA
>JAQQZR010000033.1:22476999-22495218 GCA_030068235.1 Notoglanidium macrostoma | reverse complement strand
CCAGCTGACCTAATCTGCATGTCTTTGGACTGTGGGAGGAAACCGGAGCACCCGGAGGAAACCCACGCATGCACGGGATATTGACCATGTTAACTTTTTTGTCCAAAGGTCAGATTTGCCTCATGCATTTGTTCAGACGAGACTCTGATAAATTATTTCAAAAATGGATCATAAGGTTTTGCACAAACTTGTGGCGTCCATGCCAGCTAGATCACTAAGGCAAAAAACTGGACAAACCAAATACTATAAAAACTCTGAAATTCATGTTAATATTTCAAAGATTCTTTACTTTCAGTCAATTAGTTGTCAATAACATCATTTGTAATGAAAATTGTTGCATTAAATTTGAAAAGAATGCACAATAGAAGCATTTTGCTCTCAAGTGCTCTTAGACCTTTGGATCCGACTGTATTTATGTTGCATAAATATATACACCCTTTAATGTTTGTAGTGCTACTACCTGGAATTGAAACAGACTTAATTGGGATTTTTACCATTTGCTTTTCACAGTACCGTATGTTTAACATTTAAATTGGGTAAATATGTAATTTAATTAAACAAACAAAAACATAAAAACAGAAACAGACCCACGCCCCCACCCTACCTTTGCTTCCATTATTATTTTTTTAGTATATAAAACCATTCATTCCAGTTCTATCCCTATCCCCTAGTTTGTATTTAATTGTGTTGTGTATTATGTATCATATCACCTCATCAGACTGAGACATCAAACTAAACCACAAACCAATTGCTCTATGAAGTCATGAAGAAGAGTGAAACACAAAAGAAATTCAAACATGCTTACCTGAATATATACACATATTTTAAACTGGACTCTGAGGTTAAAATGTTTCTAAGACTATTTGGTTAGCTGGCTCAGAAAGCGCCAACATTCCCGATGTGGATGTTCACATCCAAGCTAAATAAGCTGGTGTTGACATTGAAATGATACCAAAGATGGCTAAATATGTCCAAAAATTTTTTTAAAATACCAAATATTATACAGGAGCTAAATATTAATGCGAAACATAAATGTGTCAGTTTACTGGAGAATTTATAGAAGGTTGGGAGGCAGGAATGGTCTGTGTGTGTGTGTGTGTGTGTGTGTGTGTGTGTGCCCTGCTACACATACATTAATTTTTTTTTTCTCAATGAACTGCCTGAATTGTTTTCTGTTCTATTTTATTGCTCTCTTTGCAGTCAGTTTGCTAATGTAGAGATTTGTTCACACTTTGCATGTGAATGAACAATGAAATCTTTTCCTCACAATCATGTACATTGTGTAACATTGCATGACATTCTAGTTCTGTCTTTTCTCATTTTAAACTGCACCCCAAAGTAGAATTAGTCACAAGTGAAGGTCAGCAATAACACATGACTCATGCAGGGCAGAGCTACTGATCCTCCAGTGTATAAAAAAAAGTTCCAGATCAGCATGTAGAACAAACGAATATCCCAGTGAACATCAGAGTTTAACGCACTTACTAGCCATTACAATATGACATGAGTACAGCTGCATGTCTACACTCTTAGGAAAAGGGTTTATCAAGAGTTCTTTAAATAGTTAAGGACTATTAAGGAGATTCTTAAAGGGTTCCACTCACAACCATCCTTGAAGGTAAAGACGTCTCAGAAAACCTCCTCCAGAAGGACAGCGTGAACAAGCATTTAGAGATCTTTTGGGCTGCTTTTGCACTGCACTGCTTTAAGCACTCTTGCTATACATAATACCAAGTATATTTTGTAACAAACTATATACCACAGTGCTGATGAATTCTTGAATCTGTTTGATCAGAACGTGCTGTGACAGCAGCTCAGTCCATAATGCTAGCAGTTATACACATCAAAGGTTTATATTAACATAACCTAATGCATTATCCTTCATTCACAGGAACTCTGTATGATAGATGCTTCACATAATGCATTGCTATTTAAGAAAGACATAAAATTATTCATATCATGAGAAGATGCTAATTAAGGAGTTCTCAAGTTTTCAGCCAAAGATCTTCAGGTTATAGATCTTTTCACTTTCCACTTTCTTGGTAAGCTTAATTTATTTTGTCTAGTTCACTTCAAGAAAGTAAAAAGAAAATAGAGAGGCTGGCAAAGGAACTGTTTGTTTATAGTCGATATTACATAAGTGATAACAAGAACTAACTTGTCTGGTCGACAACAATAAAGTTGGTATTAACAGTTAAAAGTATGGCTTGTTGTTCTTTAATAAATTGGAAATAGAAATGATTGATAAATTTGCTGTGGTGAAAGAGGAATAAAACACTTCAGGACATGCTGTTATAGAAAAGGAAAATCAACTTTGGGGTGGTAAAGGCATCACATCACCCTGTCATCGACTGTTTTCCTTTAACAGCATGCCTCATTGTGTTTACTCATTAAAATGCCTTATCTTATATCTTCTATATGATAAAGTATCTGAAATATCTAACCCTATATTGCTCAATGTAAAGTAACAGTATGCCTTGCTTTTATCCTGTAAGGTTGTGTTGCAAGACGAGTTTACAGCTGATAGGGAAGAACAGAAACACAACAGGATGTGCGTTTATAGGAAAATAACCATTGGACCACTATGAACATGATTGTGTTCCTATAAAAGCATGTCTCAAAGTGTTTTATTGCTCTTATACAACAGCCAATGTGAACGGTTGTTCTTATTTATAAAAGACCTACATACATTTTTATTCATTTATATATTTTTTATTCATATACATTGCATATGTATTTCATGTTAATGTTTTGGAAGGCAATTAACAAGGCAAGTTAATTACTATTATTCATCACGTATTGTATTAATCAAGTAAACTTACTTGGATTGAGGTAAACCTGTGATTTGAATTACAGCCAGAACTATTGTGAGAGCAGCGGTTATAGAAAATTAATCAACACCTTCAGGAATCCAGAATTCAGCATTGCTTTGGTATAATGAACTTAATGAACTTTCAGAATCACATTATTCTCTGACATGCTTATTCACATGTCAATCAAATGCAACGTGCTCAGTAAAAACAAACCTGCATTAACCTGTCTGCTACAGTTCATATATTTACACTGGCAATTTAAATAACTTCCTGCCATACTTACTGTTACTGAATAATGTTCATATGACTGCAACTAGCATGTCAGAAAAACACTCACTCATTGTAGCCCATACTGCAACAGCTCTGTGTTATTAACCTTCAGAGTCCACTCATCACTTAACACGTCTCACAAACACACCAGGCTCACAGCTGCACCACGCAGCCACACACACACACAAACACACATGCACACACATACACACATTCACACTCACACTCATACAAAAACCTGCTGCCAACATCTGCTCTTGTCTGGCTTCATTTACACATAGATGAGCACTTGTAAAACTTTTTTCAGAAATATAAATAAATCTGTGAGTGTGCTGCCATTCAGAAAGCGCCATCTGTAGTATTAAGAAACATTACAAAAGTATGTAGCTGCTGGGTTTATATATAACTTGGAGGCATGCTGCTCAAGAAACATTGTCAATGGCGGAGTAGTGTGTTGTGGCCCAATGTGAATCAGAGTTATTAATCAGGTTTCTATTAACCTGCTTAATATGCAAACCTAAATTGCGACCTAAAAAAACAAGCAATGGAAACACGTGAGTTTGGGGGAAAAAAAAAAACGAACTCAAATAAAAACATTGTGTGAGGTGGTTTTTGACACGGTTCGATGAAGCGATATTTCGGAAAATAGAAATGGAAACACGTTTTTCACGTGAAGTCACATGACCCGACAGGATACCAGCATATCATTAAGTGTTTTGCTCCATTTATATAACAGTAATTTGCCAATGATTACTATTTTATATTAATTACATAGCGACATGTCTAGGTTATAATCACATTTATTGTTGTGGAACAGTCATGAAACATAGCTCCAGTTATCACTTACATTAAACAACAACAAACAGCTGTTCCCTCACCAGCCTGTCTGTTTTCTCTCTTTTAAAGTTGATAAGACAAAAACAGGGAGGGTATTTTATGCTGGTTAGCACTGTTGCCTCACAGCAACTGGGTTCGAACCTGACAGTTGACTGGGGGCCTGAGTGGGTTTCCTCCGGGTGCTCCGGTTTCCTCCCGCAGTCCAAAGACATGCAGATTAGGTGAAGCGGCTACTCTTAACTGTCCATAGGTGTAAACGTGAGTATGATTGGTTGTTCGTCTCTGTGTCGGCCCTGCGATTAATTGGCGACCTGCCCAGGATGTACCCTTCCTCCCGCCCAAAGTCAGCTGGGATTGGTTCCAGCTTACCCGCAACCCTGATGGATAAACAGTACATATAATACATGGCTGGATGGACGCATGGATGGAAGACAAAATCGCAGGTGGTCATGTTAGCAAGAAAGTCATCAGTCCTGAAAGCACTGACCCCCCAGGTCTCCTTCTATAAATATTACACAAACAACTCCTTACACAAATATTTCACCATATGAAATATTACATAATATACATTCTTCTTTGTTGAATAACAATTTTTTTTTTAATCCGGTTATTATTAGTCTTAGATTATGTGTAGCGTCCTTCATACCAGTCTCCGTGAGTGAGTTGCTACTATAGCAATAATGAAGGATTACAATGAGCACATATGATACAATATAAACATTTGATTTGAATTACAGCTAAAACTACTGTCAGGGATGCTGTTAAAGAAAATTAATCAACACCTTCTAGAGAAGATTCAACAATGGTGTTGTATAAACTTGCTTAGCATTTAACTGAGTGCTGCACAATATTCTGTTTGTTATAGCAATAGTAGCCTTGTAATACTTTTATAATGGAGACTTCATATAAGCCAAAGTTAACCCTATAATGGTTTTAGATGATTTCTGTGGGAGTTTTGATCAGTCTTGAAGTAGGCCAAAGAAATGATTCATTTTGATAAAACTATAATCTTTTTTGTAATGACAGTAGACTGTTCTTTTCTATATTGCACACCCTTAACTAATATATACCACTGTAGAGCTCCATACATATGCAAGTTCAAGCACCAAACTAAACCAGAGTAAAAAAACAAAACAAAACAAACATCTGTAGTCGATTTCTTTAACAACTGCAGAACTGGCAGAAACAAGAAACAAGCAATTGCAAACTGTTTTCCTGCCTCGAATATGAGCTCTCTGAGGTGTGATATACAGCTAGCATGTTCCTCGTAGCCTCTATTTAATTGCTGTGGTGAGGCAAAAAAAAGGATTTAGTGTGGCAGGACGAGCACACACAAAAGGTGCTTTCAGGTGACTGAGTGTATTTCAGAGACTGAACTGGCAGATTACAGACAGGAAACGGTTAAGATAAAATTGAATGAATAGAGCTACTATGAAGCGAGAGAAGAAAAAGCAACGCCGAGAAGGAGCACACGGGTGATCAAAATCTGATTTACGCCAAATATGCTCTGGACTCTGGACTTATCACAACTGTCTCCTAAAGCGAACCGTTTGAGGATTTATTTATTCAGGCTTTACATAATAAAGTAAAGGATTATTACCCAGACTGACTCCTGAAACAAAACACTGGAACATATTATACACTATATGCGACAGCTGAATAGTTTATCATGGACTTTTGTGAAATAGAGTTTTCCCAGAGGGTTGCAAAATGCATATGAACCATCTTACAAATCACTGAATGTTTTCTTGCATGCTGTGAACATCCTGACTAATCTCAGCTGCTCCACATCAGCGTTTCTGCGGTGGGTTTGATGAATCCTGGCTTTTACATGATCCGAACACACAAAAAATAATTTTGGTCAATATAATGGAAACCAATCTTACATCACATAACCATGCCATATGCTTTTAATATATCGACCAAGGCCTACTACAACAGCAAGATTATATTTTGCCAATATTGCGCAGTTGTACTCAATGTTATAAACACTTGGGCTCTAGATAATTGCAGTCCCTCCTCATATATAGCTCTAAAAAAAAAAAAAATGCAAGCTCGTTGCTTCGATGTGCCTCTTAAGCACTTCTTAAACACGTCGTGAATGGCAAGTTTAAACTCCAACATCTGATGTAGACTTTATATTCAGAAGACTGTAGCTGGAGCACACTGAGTGAGCTGTACAGACTTTTATCCTGAGGGCCTGGTTGCTCAGACAGAAAGAAACAGTGCATAGTGTGTGACTGTGCTGCGATTTAATGAGACACAGCCGTTATCAATAACTTAAGACTCTGTCAATTCTCATGTTGATGAATTACATACGACTGTGTGTTTTGCACAGGATATAAATTAATTTACTTTTTTTTTTTTTGAGTGTTCCTTATTTACTTACATATTTTTGATGCAGTCTGGTCAGTTTTAACTTTCATTTCCTTTCCCAAAATTCTTTTTTTCCAGAAAACAAATTTGCGTCTGAGGGCAGAAAGTCAGACGACATCCAACCTAACTGACATCTAATGTCATGTGAGAATCTAAACTGTGACCCTTTATGGTCAGACTGTTAATCAAGTACAGACTAATGATGAGTGAATGTGAACATGGGATGGTATGTGAACTACATCCACTGCGGACTGATTTGTGGATATAGACGAAGCCTAATTCTGTGTTAACAAGGAACTAACTCAAAAAAAAAAAAAAAAAAAAAAAAGCTTAATCTGTTCTTTGTTGTTTTAGAAGGTTGAATCAGATCCTAGACACGTCCATATATCTCATCTTATTTCTCAGTCCATGAATACTATGACCTGTATATAGTTACAGGAGTGAGGAAAGGAAGTCTGTGAAAATCTGTGATGCCAGAGTGTAAGGTGTTTAGGTTAGTATGAAAGCCGACATTAGTGGTCATTTCTCTTAGGACCTCTTTCATATGAAATCAAACATTGCTCTCAGTCATTATCCCTGTATATACATATATAGGTGTGTGTGTTTTTATTGGATCAGTTTGTTCACATTGCATTTTAATAGCTATCAAACAATATCCTACCACAATAAAAGCAGGTCAAACGTCCCCGCGCTCAGATTTTCTCTCCACACCACTTTTAACGACAGACCACCACTCATGATCTGGCTATATCACTCATACCGAAAAAAATTCAATCTTCCATCCAGGAAATCTGCACAGATTTACTCTTCACTGTGCAAGTATGGTTCGTCACTCTGTCAATGCGTACCTTAACTTACAAACTGACTCTTTGTAAAGTTTACAGTCTCTGTATACATCCTGATACAGCGTAAACACGATTATGTGTTCAAAGTGAAAACTGCAATGAGATACTTAAGTAATAGCCAGGATTTCAGCCCATGCAAGAGGGATACAAGGAAGGATTAACATGTTGAGAAGAAATTCTCATACAACTGAAATACACTTTAACTTCTTCCTCTTAGCCGGGATTTATAAATAAAGGGTCAGTAGGATGAGGGCTGGTAAGATTAGGAAACTGAAATCTTGGCCACTTGGTAATTTGCTAACGAACGTTATTTTAAAAAAAGAAAGAAAAAAAACCCACTTGTATTCAGTAAGAAATTATTGTGAAAAAGTACCGCCAAGACATCCCTCTCACTCTCTGAATACTTCCTTTCTCTGAATCAAAGGTAGCTGGGTTTAAACTTCAACTTCTTAAAACAGCTGAATAACCTTCAAATGTGAAACTGAGGAGAAAATATATATATTCAGTCAATATCAGACCTTCCAGACTCGCTTGGTAGACTCTTTGATCTGCCCTGAACCAGCTACCAGCAGAGATAAACAGTCATTGTGGCTATTGTAAATGAGGCTTTCCAGGGCGTTTGGCTTGCGGGAAACTCTGGACCTCGATTGTAACTCTCCACTGTAGGAGGTTTAAAAAGCCCAGGCCTGGCGTGTGTCTGCAAAAACAAGACTTTCTGATTAAAAACTCATGAGGCATTCACTGCAGATGTCGAGGGGACAGTTAGCAGTATCTGGACAGAGAAAAGCACCGCTTCTTCTGTTGCTAAGGGATTTGCAAGCCATGCATTCAAACAATGAGGAGTGTGAATAAAAAGCCATTGTACTTGACAGCATGCTGATACAGAAAAGTCTTTTTCAGACCATGACATGGATGCTCGCTTTAGCCACAAGGCCTGACTTGAAAAATCAAGCAATATAATTCTGAGATATTATTATTAACATTGTTAATGGGTTATGTAGACATTCCACAAGCTAAACAAAGAAGATACACTTTTCTTATATATGTATGTCAGTACAATTTACTCACTAGTGGCATTTACATACAATTAGTGTTCCATCTAATGCTTAAATCTTTGTATTAAAGACTACTTCATCATCCATTCTTAGATAACGAGACTTTAAATGAATGCTTTATTTAAAGCAAGTGAACTTGATTGACGAAGAAGTAACTGTAAGATTAGATTTGTCTTAACTTGATAGTACACTAAGTTCAATAAAGAGTGATGCAGATTGGCCTTTTTTTCTAGATTTATTTTCCTGTGAAATACAAAGTCATAAGCAGAGTGTCTCAATCTACAGGATCTGACTTGAATCCATATCCTGACATTGGAATTGAATGTGTTTTAAACGCATTAAAGGAAGATGTTTTCTAGCTTTTGGCAATTACAAGGTCATGAAAGTAAAACTTCCCAAAAGCCTGCTGTGACACTCATGCAAAACTTTCTGTGACTCATTAGTCGGGAAAAGGTCTGAAAGAGGCTTTGTCTCTTCAGCAGCAGCTCTATGACAATAGCGCTGAAGCTGACAGAGTCTAACCCGAGTTCTTTCTCCACACTCCAAGTCATTACTTATACAATGAGGCAAACTGTACATATCAGAAACAGCTTTGCCAATTGTTATATATCACTTCCAGGCATACCATACACCACTGTAACTGTGAGTGTGTTTTTTTATGAGTTGTGTTTTTCAGGGTTTGTATGTTTTATAAAACCATAGGAAACAGGTACACTTGGAATTTTTATAGCCCAATTATAAAACCTCCCTGAGCTATATTAAAGGAAGCATGTTGCTGTCTGGATGTCGAAGATTACAGTGAGAGAGGAACTTTTGTGGCAAAGCATGTAAGTGAACACACAGACTAAACACGCCGATGTGCTGGAAAAGCGTCTCGTGTCTCTGCTAAAGGCTCACTACCTCTTCGGCACGCACGCTGATCAACAATCTGGTTAAAGTTCTCCGTCAGTCTCAGCGGATAGAAAGCAAACATTCAGCTGAGGCCGTGTCTGTCCATATCACACGAGAAGCCCTCCAGATCAGAAAGCATACAAGTGTGAAAAGCCCATTTGTTTGATGCTGGTTCTAATCAATACAATATGCCTTTAGCAGGATAGTGAATGAAGTGAACTTATGCTGTACAATAAACTAAGTATTTAGATAATCAAATTGCAGTGTGGGGAAAACATATCAAAAGATGTGATACTGCAAAGAAATGCACATCCTCACTGGTATTAAGGCACAGTAATGTACTGGTTTATACAATAATGCTAGGAGATACATTTAGCACAATAAATACCATATTTCAAATAAAATTTATATTGTACCTCAGACCTGTGTTCAACAAATCTGATTCTCAATGCTGTAAAAAAGCGTAAAAAAACAACAACTCTAATTATCTTCCATTATAGTCCATTTTATCCACATTAGAGATCTGTTATGTTCTATAATATGGTGAGCTGATACACATTTAAAATAACAATAATAATAATGAATACAAGTTTTAAAAAGTTAAAACTGCTATTGCATAAATGACAATATATTTTAATCCCTTTAATCTGTAAAGAGTAAGAAAACAAGCTGATTAGTTAGTACATTAACTGCAAGAATAACACAGTGTTTGTGGTATTATAATTATTATCATTTTCAGTAGTAGTAGAAGTAGAACCATATTTCAGTAAAAGATCTGTCAACATATGCATGTTCAGTCAAATCAAATTTCAAGTTGACAAGTAAAAGATTATGCACACAATTCAGGGCTGAGAGTGAAAGAGGATGTAACGGTGGTAACTGCTTTTACTCTTCAAGTGCCACTAGATGAAAAATAATGACATTTTGACAGCTATTCGGCTATTTAAGACTGTTTTAGACTTTAAAACAACAGCTTTTTAGCTTTTAAAGCAGATTTTCTTTTTTAAAGTTTAGGGTCGAGGAAGCTGCCTATACTAGACTTGTGCATGTTCTGGTGTTTTATAGATTTAGAAGTTGAAATAAACAACAAACATTGTCACATAAATGTGAAATGGATGTGAAATTTGCCAAGGCGAAGGATAAATTATAATCAAATGGAGTTGAATATTGCTTAAAAAAGACCTCTACTCAGTGTGAATAGTTTTGTTCAAATTATATACATAAGTCTTGAATGTCTGAGCTCAGGTGTGTAATTTAATGAACAGTTAAGCCTAGTGAATTACTTGTAAGTAGTAAGTTACCTGCAGCAAGGCAGACTGGCAGAAGCAGTCTGAAGATGAGTCCGCATACCATTTCGGAGGCCATATCTTCCTCACCTTCACCTTCATCAAAGTGCCCACACCTCTTCAGTCCTTCTTTTACACTCCTAGAGATTTAGCATCAGAGCTCAGGTCCAGTCATCAAGCACCAGATAAGAGTGCATCCTGCTGTTCTCAGTCCCACCACATTCACTCCAGGGTTGGAACTTCACTGAGTCCTCATGAAGAAAGTTTTCTCTCATGAAGAAAGATCTCCGATCTTCTGCTCTTTTTTTGCTCCACTGATCAAAATCCTCCCACACATCTGCAGCACACACACACACACACACACACACACACACACACACACACACACACTCAGTCTGGTTCATATCAGAGCTGGTGAAATGCCATTGTGAAAGAGCCAACACCAACTCCCAGTTTCTGCTCATTACCTGTTGACAGGAGAAATCATACTGTAGCTTCAGGTCTGAAAGTAAACAAGTAGAGACCCTGAACGTCCAGAATGACACCAACTCACATCTTCAAAATGTTAACAAATAAAAATATTTTAGACGTCCAAGTGGTCTACGGAGTAACTTCTAAAGTGAGACTCGGTTGGAAAACAGCTGGAAGAGAACTATGCCTCTCGCGCTCATCAATGAGAAGTAGAACGGGACCAGCATGTGAATGACAGGCGGCTCAGCCAATCAAAAAACGAGTAGGAACTCAGTGACCCCGCCTACTCTTTCAGCAGAAAGAAGAAACAGCGGGCTACTTATGTATTAAATATTAGACCTGATGCAGGTAGATAACTAATTGGACACACTGGTTACAGTTTAGTTGTAGCTGTACTATTAAGCAATTTAGGAAACAGTGATAACAGACCATAATGCGACCGTTACTGGTACAGCTGTGTTGGCATGGAGATGGAGAGTCGTTTAGAAACGCGTTATGTGGTTTTAAACGAAGCTGAGTTTTTTTTCCCCACAATAACGCCAAACTCACCATAATCAGCATATAAATAAATAAATAAACAAGTAAATGAATAGATAATAAAATACCCAAATATACCACGAAACTATTTAAAAACTATCCAAGTCACCCTGAAAACACTAAATCTTGGTGCCAATTATGGGCTCGTTTTAGTGATTCGATTCTTTTTGCTTCTTCTGATTCACCTGCAAAATCGGCGTCCAGAAATAAATAAACCGTTTTACTGTGTCATACTTTTGCTGTGGTCATAAAAATAGTAAGACACGCCTTTTTGTGAAATATCAGTTTACTTAAAACCACATTTACGATTCACAATTTAGCTCAAGTTCTAATATTATACCAGATTAATTTATTGATAACAAGCATGACAATACAGCAAAAAAGAAAAGAAGAGCATTAAGAAAACTGCCAACTTTTAGGTGCATGCGAATCAACACCTAGGAGTCGCTCAAAAGAACCGACTCTCCAGTGACTCAAAAGAGTCGATTTGAGACCTGCTTTTTAAAGTTTGAGAATATGCTAATTAAAGGATAGAGTATGAATCCTGGTCATAAAGTTTACTTTTCCCTTAAATCTTTAAAAAAAAAAAAAAGTTAAATTTAATGAAGAATGGATCTGTTTGCAGATTAGCAGTTGATTTTCTGTTTCAGATAGCAAATAACAACGTTGCACTTTGTTAATAAGTGTGTTTAATTTTTTTTTATTCTTAGGCCTGTTTAAGAAATGTGTAACATCCAGAAGAAGAGGAGCTCCACCTATCGGCCAAAGAGCAAATGACTACATACTTGTGAATTTGAGTACTGTGTGTAAACATGTATTAAAAATTCTGTCTCGAATATAATAATGTCTTTGAAATAATCAGTATAAAATAGTGGCTTTAACTAGTCAAGCTTCAGTATTACGCTCACCTGTGAGGCTTCTCTCACTACACATGAGGATGTGAGCTTCTAGTGATGCCATCAATCAATTGGTCTTTAACATTGCTAAGAACTGACCTTCCCATGATAATTAATTCAAGTTTAATTTAATAAAGCTGATGCTTTACACAGATACCCAAGGGTTTAATTCATGCACAATCAGGCATTCTTCTCTATATTTAGCATTAAAAGGTTTTGTTTTGACCAAATAAAGCCTCGCTGTCTGTGTTTCCGTGAAGATAAACATTAAACCGGTTTGTTACCCAGTAATGTAGGACCAGGATACAATCTGTTCTAATTTAAAAATGGTCATGTCAGGAATGTTTTCAATTAAAAGACATACTGCCCATGACTCACACAGTGGAAAGCACACACTGTACAGTTCTGACTGAAAATGATAGCCACACAAGACAAATACTCACTCTGCACTTTTATTTGACCAGCCACAATAAACTTCAGAATTACAATGTGAAATACACACTTATACACAAGATTATACACACTACTCCTTAAACTCAGGGCTTGAAGTTAAAAAGCATGTAACAGTAACTGCTTTTACTCTTCAAGTACCACTTGATGAAAATAAAAACTTTTGACAGCTATTAGGCCAAATCCACTGCGGAGGGATTTTAGCCTGTTTAAAAGTTTGGAAGGAGTTACAGCATTCAAATCCAAGTTAAGAAATGAAGCTGGCACAATCTGCCTTTACTAGGCTTATGTTTTATGGATTTAGAAGAAGTTGATCTTTCCAAATAATATTAGGTCAAAACTAAAATTGCCAAGGATATATTATAATCTAGATTGGTGGTATTGAGTCCTGCTTTTAAAAATCTAATAAGCTACAAGGTCAGTAAATGTCCCCTGGGTGTAAATAAGTGTGTGTGTGTGTGTGTGATGTGGCATTCCATTCATTGCACCCCATATACAGCCTTACATGCAGTTTTTCAAGGGACATGACCAGAATAATGTGCTTAGTCAGGCCAATTTAATGAATCCTCATCAACTTCTCATCATCCATAAAGAATAAGCAAAGAAGTAGTCATCAAACTTGTTGAATTGTCTACAAACTTTATTCTTAATTTAAATGCAACACACAGTGGACACTGACTGCATGACTATCTGAAATTCATACAGGAGCCAACTTTGCAATAAAAGAGCAGTACTGTATGTGTACACTGTAAGATGGGATCTGAGAGGAATGCTGATCTAACACACACAGAGGTACTGCCCTAAAAGAAGACAAATTGTTGTTTGTGTAGTAGCCCATTATAAAATGCATAAAAAGGTAAACCGTGAATGTTAAAACAGCATACTGGCTTAGGAATCCCCTTCACATAAAAGCCAAATACACTAATGGCTGGTCTATCAATCTCAGATTAAAACCATAATTTCAGTTCATGAAGACAGTCAGCTCCAGGGATGGCCAGTCTTATCCAGAAAGGGCCGGTGTAGGTACAGGTTTTCATTCCAACCAACCAGAAGCCTATTGAAAGCCAAGATCAACTAATTAAGTGTGGCTCCTGCTTAGTTGGAACGAAAAACCACACCGGCGCTTTCTGGATAAGCTGGAACACTTCTGCTCTACCCAATGTCCTTCACTCAACAAAATAGTCTTTAGAGTTTACTGAGCATAGTGTAAAAACAAAAAAACCTTCCAATGAACAGAAGTTTTGAGGGCAGAAAGCCATGCTGTGTTTAGGTCAGCGGGAACAGCCACATTTGTTCAAGCTGACTGGAAGGCTTTGGAATCTCTTTACAAACGTGTTGAGCAGAAAAGCATCCCAGAATGCACAATATGTGGAACTTTAAGGTGGATGAGCTACAACAGCAGAAGATTATATCAGGCTTCACCCTTGTCAGCCAAGAACAGAAATCTGAGGCTATAGTGGACGCAAGCTCACCCAGATCTGGACAGGGACTCATTTTCAACTGTTTTTGCACCAGTCTGTATAAACCTTGGAGACTGCTGGATGTGAAAATCTCATGAGATCAGCAATTTTTGAAATACTCAAACCAGCCTGTCCTTCACCAACAACCACACCGAAGTTAAAGTAAAAAAAAAATCACATTTTTCTTCATTCTGATGTTTGATGTGAACAATAACTGCGGCTCTTGATTTATATCTGTATGATTTTGTGCATTGTGCTGTGATTGGCCGATTGAATAGTTCTAATTCTGTTTGATTGAGCAGGGGGTACAGGCAAAGTGGCAGGTTAGTGCAGTACATGTAGTGTTGGATTAAAATTCAATTTAATCCAGGACTGCATCCAGGAAACCATCCCATGGAGTCTATGTGGTACTATGTGGACTTTCAAAGAAATAAGCTTTTTGGTTAGTGAAAAGTTGTTTTTGGTTGAACCATTTAATCCACGTGAAATGACTCCTGACTGTTCTGTCCACGGCATTTATTTATCCACAGGTGCTGTGGCTTTATTGTATCCAGAATAATTCACTTCATATTCCTGGCGCATGGTGAAGGGTTAATGGGAGCTACACTAACAATACTATTGTGCATTATTCACTAGAATAAAATGCTGGACCCACAGCAGGAAACCTCAAATCCTTATGCTCAGTGCTTTTCCATTTGCTACAGAAGACCATGAACGAAAAACACTCGTCCATCCCAAACCCAGAGGAAATCTGAAGCTGTAGGAATACACTGAGCTTTGTTGACCATGCAAATGGCAACACACAACACTCATTAAATGACTAAGCAAAAAATAATGATAGTTTTCATATGTTTACATTATCTTTCATTCAGAGCCATTATATACTGGTTACATTTTCTTATATAAGTTAAAGCCTTGAACTACAAAAGACGTGTTTAATTCCTGAGTAAATACATGAATTGCATAACGAGACCTAGTTGCCAAAATCCTTACTAAAGCGTGCAGTGCAGCAAGTAATTAGGTTCAGTTTATTCACTCATATATTTCCTCAGGAAAATGCACTGCAATATAAGGCATTACGTTTAGTTCTCCCGTGGAGTGACAGAAAAAAACAAAACAAATCATAAACTCTATAAAAAAAAAAAAGCTTTGCATAAAGGACACTGCAGATAACATGGCAGGATTGTAGGGGTTTGAGGTAAAAGGCTGAGATTTGCTGATGGAGTGTTCAAACCCGGTCACTGGGTCAGGGGTCGTCGTCATCACGCCCGTAGCTGATTGGCTTGAGCTGCTGGACGACGTAATCTGCTATCTCCTGGGCGCCAGCAGCTACAACACGGCGGGACATGAGATCAAGAGGACCCCCTGGGAGAGAAGCGGATTAGCGCATTAACATTTATGTACACACACAGCGTTTATTCATGCAAAGACTCATATATAATTGTGGCCCTGCCTTTTGACTGTCTATTTACATATTTGGCAGATGGTTTTAATTCATGCCAATTTACAAATGAGGCAGAATCCAATCCAAGCATACATCTGAGCAGTGAAGGGTTTAACCACTGAGTAACCAGGCTCTAAACTATCAGTGTACAACTTCCTATCATCATGAAAAAGAAAACCTGCATAGCAAATTGCTATTCAAGTACAAGGTATAGAAAGAATTATGCCCAAGGTAATGTGATGATGCATGGTTTTCCTAAGCACAAACATTAAGGAGAAGGCAATATACCATCTTTAGAGCGAACTCACTTAACTCACATATGTAACAATAATTATTGTTTTTCTTGCCTGTTTGCTTCGTTTTTAGTACACAGAGATATCAAATCCAGAATGGCTTCAAACTCACTATACACATGGCGTTGTAGCTACTACCTAGTGCACTATATGGCCAATGCAATGCCATTTTAGATCCGATCTTAGAAAAATACAGACTTCAATAAATGCCTGTTGCACATGAACTACTTACAAGATTTGTACTTGTACTATCTAATTAGAGAATTAATACAAAATTTTTAAATATGGTATAAATGGCTTGGAATTCAGAACTATTTTCCTGGACCGAAGAAAAACAGTTTTCTCCTTACTGTTTTTGATGTATATATCGTAGATATTTTTATTTCTTATTTCATATTTAGTGTCCTGTTCTGCTGATCTGGTTTTCCTGTCATTGGTACTCTTAGTTCACTGTTGATTGTGCTACTGTAACATAACAATTTTGCTTACAGCATCTCTCTCTCTCTCTCTCTCTCTCTCTCTCTCTCTCTCTCTCTCTATCTATCTACCTACATATAGCAATGATCACAGTACATGTTTTTCTTTGTTAAATAACAACACATTTTTTATCTGTTTATTATTAGGCTTAGATTACGTGGCATGTTCACCATACACGTCCCTGTGAATAAGCGGTTACTATAGAAATAATAACATCATAGAATGAGCGCATAAATATACGCCTGTCATTTGAGCAACTGTTGCAGAAAATTAACCAACACCTTCTGACCAATCAGAGCTGAGAATTCAACAGCACTTTGATGGAAGAAGATTTAAATTATATTTAAACTGGCTTTTTTTCCCTGAAAGCACCTGTTCAACAACAGTAGGACAAACCTCAATGTGTTGCTTTTTTATTTGGCAATGACCTACAGAAGATAATAAACCTGACAAACTGTTGAAAACCAATACCCATTATCACCGCCCCGAATAGTGCAACCAGACAAGGCCGTTAAATCAGTGGAGCCAGTGTCACTCTGAGAGCGAACCGTGGATCGTGTCTGAATGAGAAAGCGCTGGAGCGGCTTTTTTTTCCTGAGCTCACGTCTCTCTAGATCAATGGAGTGATGTTGTCAGAGTCAAAACACTGCCGATCAAACCTCAGTGAAAGTATGTTAACTCAGCAACTCCATTTCCACAGATCTCCCAGATTTGCCTCTTTCCTCTCTAGCTTCTCACGTTCTCATACTTCTTCCTCTATCTCTTTCTTATTGACAGAGTGAGAGGGGAAGCATTTGGCCAAACGCATGATCTTGACCTCACTGCCCTCTTCAACAGAGCCTCTTTGTGTTCTCTCACACAACCTAGTCTGCCATGACACACTGCTGCCCACCTTCTACCGAACACGCCGAAGACACTGAGAAAAACTGTACATAAAACAGGCCTTGTAGGCTGTACAAATACCTCTAACAGTGACAAATATCTGGGATTGGAATAATGTTTGTATTCAGTAAAGCATAAAGCAGATGTGTAAAGCTGTTTGATGTGATGATGTCGGTAGTCATTACCTCACACATGGAGGATTAACTTCTGAAAAGTTCACATTCTCAATCTAGATAAAGGTTCTTCGTATTATTTAGAAGATCACTATATAATCCCAGATGTCTGCTTGAAACAGAGCAGGCCCTCATAACAGTCTGTTATGGCAACAAGCTTAATGGTGCTTTTTAAGCCATCCATTAAACACATAAACGCTCTGGGTCGCCTACTATTTGCTGTACATTTATTGAACAATACTGTACAAGGAATAATACAGTTGGGGGATGGGGGCTGTTTGATGTGACTCACAAGAAAATGTGAATAAAAACACAATGGGGAGATTCGCAAATCATGGAAACCCATATTTAACTGAAAACAGAACAAATATATCGAATTTTGAAATTGTATTGGCAAATACATGCTCATTTTGAAACTGATGCCAGGAACACGTTTCAAAAAAGGACATGGGCATGTTTACCACTGTGTTGCATCATTTCTTTTAACAACACTCTGTAAATGTTGCGGAAATGAGGAGACCAGTTGCTGGAATTGTTCCATTCTTGCCTGTTACAGTATCTCCGGTACATGTTCAGGGTCTCCGAACCACCCATCCAATATTGGTTTTCGGCCTTGTCCCTTGTGTACAGAGATTTCTCCTGATTCTCTGAATCCTTTAATAACATTATGTGCCGCGGATGATCCATCCATCCATCCATTATCTATAGCGCTTTATCCGTCTGGGTCGCGGGGAAACTGGAGCCAATCCCAGCATCTTCGGGC
>JAQQZR010000033.1:22462858-22476249 GCA_030068235.1 Notoglanidium macrostoma | reverse complement strand
AGGCACCCTGGGTGACCCGGGGATCGAACCCAGGACCTTCTTGCTGCGAGGCGACAGTGCTAACCACCGCACCACCGCGGATTTTTACACATTAACACATGTTTACACATTACATGGGTTTTTACACATTTTTTTTTTAGCATTACACAACTTTTCTGGTTTTTTGTTGCCCCGTCCCAACTTTTTTGAAACATGTTGCTGGCATCAAATTCAAAATGAGCATATATTTTTCTTAAAACAATAAAATTTTTCAGTTTCACCAGCTGATGTGCTGTCTATTTCCTATGTTTAATTAAATATGGTTTACATGATTTGCAAATGATCACATTCTGTATTTATTTACATTTTACACAGCATCCCATCTTCCTTGGAAATGGGAGTGCAGGAGAACAATACATGACAAGGTGGTGAGATGCAGCCTGATGGGAAGCAGAGTTACTGTTTCTACCACAAAGTCAATTATTTCCCTATAAGTTAAATTGTTTTCATCCGCTTATACCTCCATGTCATATTTTTCATACATTTATATTTACATTTAAAGTTGTGGAATGTCTGTAAAACAAGTTATCACTTACCTTATAGCAGCTATAAGCAACCGTTCCCTCACCAGACTCTTGTTTTTCTCTCTCTTGAAGCTAGTCATGTCACCAAGAAACGATAAAGCACAAAGGCCTCTGTCCTGAAGACTTTCCCATGTCAAAGGAACAGCTTTATGTCGGACTTTTACTAAGCACTGACACTGAAGACTCCTTCCATAAATGATAAATGAAGGCCAGCCACAGAAAACCTCACCATTTAACAAATACACACATTTTTTCAATCCTTTATGTGAATCAGCCACCATACAAGACCCTGCGTAATTCGCTACCATAGAAACACTAACGTTTTGAATGAGCGCATAAGCATAAACCCGTCACAACTGCTGTTATAAAAACTCAAAAGTTCTGACTGAATGAAGGGAATATTTCACACGCTAAGCCAAAGCCTGGATGCTTTGGATCAAAACATTATGCATCACCACAACTGTCATAATGCTAACCAAATACGGCATTATTTACACGTGTGCAAAACCCAAACTTAATCCGACATCCTTTCAAGGAATTCACATTACACTAGCTATAAATAACTTGACACTAATATTTGCTATTTTGCAGAACCAAATCCACATCATTCTAAATGGAAAAAATCCACAGTCACATTACTGCCAAACATTTCTGTGTAAATATTTTTTTTTCTCATTTGGATTCTGGTCAAGATCAAATTTGTGGACATCAAGACAGCATGCTTTAGTTTAAACAGGACGTGAAATGTTTGTCTGAAAAGTCAGTTTAATAATTCTGTGGTGTGCAGGATAAGCAAGAGTGCTTCAGACCTGTGGTGTCGATCACACAGCCGCCTGCTTCAGTGATGATAAGTGCTGCAGCAGCGATGTCCCAGCAGTGCAGACCGTACTGGTAGTAAGCCTCGGCTGCTCCGGTCGCGACCTGACACAATGCTATAGTTGAGCTGCCTATGATCCTCACTCTGAGCACACACAAATGAGCTTGGGGTAAGACTTCCTCAGATTCTGTCTGGGATAAATTGAGGTATATTTATATAACCATATACAGTACATTTTCCCATCATGTGGTCTTACCACCTCCCACCCACTAGCTAACTCTCGCCTGTCACACGACAACAACCAACCAGGGAGGTTCAAGGAAACACGTTCTTCTTCCGAGACACACATAGTCAACCGCTGCATCTTTTTGTACTGATCCTCATGCTGCATCACATGGCAATGTAACACACTTGTCAGAAAGCACTATCTACCATTTTCTGCATACCTGAGCTCACAGATGACTGATTACTGTCACTGTGACTGACCAGGGAGGGAGAATATACCATCCATCCTACCCAAAGAGCATGGCTGATTTTGCTGTCTTAACCCTTCAGCCACAAATGTCTATGGCATCATCGGGATTCGAACTCGCATTCTCCCAACTATAAGACGGATGCTTTTCCATTGCACCACTTGGAAAGGAAAACAATATTAGCAATAATGAGTGACACTACATGATATCTAGAAGGGCACTCGGAGAGCACAAACCTCCATCAAGGACAACAGTTGACTATTCTGTGAGATGTAAATCAGCAGCTGCAACCCTATATCCTGGCTGGATATAGTTCCAATGGACTTATCGCAAAGTCAGAGATACTAAATCCTTCGAGTTACCCCGTGACTCGGATCTGCTCCAAAATGTAATGAGTTCTTCCTTACCCAATGCTACACCCTGTCACCAAACTTGAAATTTGCACACCCTGAAGTATTTCATTCCTCTTATACCACAGCAATTTGTGATTACAAATTTTGTAATTTATTAAACAACAACATATTTGACCATTTATAGTTAATGCTATGGAATGTCAACAGTCCATTCCTGTTATCACTTATGCAGCACCAGCCTGTTTTTTCTCTTTCTTCAAGTTAATACGGTAAAAAAGCAGCTTCTCATGTTACCATGAAACCGCAATGCAAAGCCATCTATCCTGAAGCTTCTCTCATGTTAAACGCTTAAAGTTACAGCGTTACCTCTGTCTGTTACAAATATTAAAATGAGCACAGTTATATAAACCAGAAACAACAACAAGAAATTCTGTCTGAGCTACTTATATAGTAAATCAATCAACAACTTCTGACCAATCAGAATGGAAATGTCAGCAACACTGTGGTTTAAGGAGATATAATATAACACAGATTATGGTCTGGCAAATGTAGCCTGAGAGGCTTAAATGACTTTGAAGCAGAAAATGCTTAGTTTTTGTCCCATTCTCTGGAGAAATGAATTGTCATAGGAATATAAAGTAAAAAAAAAAATCAATCACGTAGTGCTTTTTGAAAACATATTTTCTCATATGGATGTATTTGCATCCTTTGGCACAAATAAACGTGTCTCACCCATGGACTGGTGTACTCAGCAGCTGCTTCATATTCCCCAAAAAGATATCCAGTGTGTGAGGATCTCTCTTTGCCCCAATCTCTGTAAGAATGAGGGCTTTGGAAACATCTGATATAAAGAGGAGGAACTGGTCATTTGGGGAGCTTTCATTTACACACATATTTCAAAACAGTTTACTTTCACGTACAGCCTTTAAAAAGACCTACGAGAATTCAAAAAATCAGCACCCACCTTTCTCCTTCGAGACGTGGAGTCGGACTCCATTGCAAAATGCCCCGTGACCTCTCCTGCCTGTGTATAACGTTCCATCAAAACAGTGGTATATAACACCAAACTCCAGCTGCAAATTAGTGAAGTGCAAATGATCATTCTGAATATGGTCAATGATCTAGAACATGAAAATCTACAGAGCACATGCAGTCAGTGACAATCATTATAAATCCACCCAGATGACTACTGTTAAAAGTGAAGCTATGTTTATGTTATTGGGGTTTCAGCATTGCTCTACCTGTTTCTTTACTGCAAAGCCAATGCTTACTGCAACCATGGGAAAACTGCAAATTAAATATCATGGATTTTAAATGAAGAATTGGTCCTGAAATGAATCATTAATTAGTCGGGGACTCAAATATAGGACAGTACATTATGTACCTGTGAACAAAGTTACAAGTGCCATCAATAGGATCTATTATCCATGTAGGGTTATCTGTGAGAACACACTTCTCTCCCGCAGCAGAAGACTCCTCTCCGATAAACCTGAAATGAAAGTAAAGGGGAAACAATCTGGAATACAAAGTATATCTCTCTGTTGAATGGTATCGTGTAATATTGTTTTTTTAACTTCACATAGTGCATATTTACAATACCAACACACTGACTATTAAAGCTCTAAGGAAAATGTTTTTTTTTCAGCTAATATAAAACTATTTGCTTTATTAATAAGTACCAATTAGGTACACGACATATTTACAGAACAACAATATGGTGTGCGATATGACACGATACATGTAGGATTCAGCATTGTGTAAATTTGTGTATCGGTGCATGCAAGGCAAGAAACACTGTGCCTCCGCAACCTTAAAGAATTATTATTATCTTTAACTGAAGAACAAAACGTTAGCTAAAAGGACCTTCAGTGGGTACTGCCAGGTAAAAAAAACACCTTCTTCAGACACAGAGGCCACGCCTCCTTCAGTGGTACTGACAAACACGAAGTCCACGCCTCCATCACTGGGACTGACAGGCACATAGGCCATTCCTCCTTCATTGGCACCGACACACAGAAGCCACACCTCTGAGACTGACAGGTCCGAGTTCTCTTGTATGTAGTACCTGTGTGATGGAAACTTCTCCCTGAGTGAGGTGATGATCAGCTCCTCGACGTGCTGGTCAGCCTCCGTCACCAGGTCTGTAGGAGTGCTTTTACTGCTCACACGCTTCTCTTGCATCACAGACACCCGGACCATCTGAGAGGGACAGAGGAACACTTCAGAAATCATCTGCACCCACACCTTACCAAACCTACGCACCAGAGATTTGTAGGGAATTGGCTTTGATACAGTGAGAATGTCAGCCAATATTAGCCAGTGTTTACAGGTTCGATGTGGAAAAAGTGGGATCGGTGCATTCCTAACTACCATGTCAGGATCACTGCTGTGCTGAGAATAGTCCATCTCACATAATATCCAGTTTGGGGTGATTCTACGGTGGGCCCGCTCCACTAATGAACAAGTCTAATCTTTGTAATGAAGTGTAATTCGATTGCATAACCAAATCACCTGTTAATTCTGTTTTGTACACTAGAATTCGATGGCAAGCAATAACCATCACTTGATCGCATTGCAAAAGGCAGGTTTTGTATTACTGCATTTCGATCAAAGAGTGAGAAGTAATCAGGGCTGTGGTTATCATCATCATTATTCTTCTTCTTCATACATAGGGACTCACAAGATCGTTGACCAAGACTATATTTCTGAACCTTCATTTTTTCAGAAAGCGCATTATATACTACTGTCTTGTGACTACTAGTGAGACAGCTGAAGCAGATCCCTCTAGTGGATGAATGATGAATTATGCTATATGTGTTTTATTTTATCTTATTTTTTTTGCCATCTCATTTTACACTGGTATCTAGGCTTGGCCACTTGTGTAAACAGGGTTTTAGACACTTTCCCCCTGAAAAGACGTGGTAACACTGTTTCAGAAATGCAGGCAGTGTTGCACAGGCCAGCCTGTACCATTTGCTCTGTAGAGGAACTGGGGCATTGTCAGTGGAAACCTGACCTTGTTTACATTCTGCCTCTTATCAAAAGAAACAAGAAGGGTTATTTATATCACAGGAAAGAGAGAGAGGGTGTGTATACCAGAAGCAGGAAAAGGTCAACTGTAATATACTGTATTCTGTAATAGATGAGCATAGCATGAGACATATAGATATATCAGAATATAAACAGATATAACAGTTCCTGTGCCCTTATAGCATTAGACGCTTGTAAACTGAGAGATCTGAAACTACTCTCTATGTGTTATAATATTCTCTTCTCTTATAAAGATCAGAAAGAGCGGCTTGTGCTTGGGTGATGTTTATTATCTGATAACGTAATATCTAATACGTTATATATAAACACGCATTTGTAACACATTTAGCGCGGTGTGTGTGTAATATATATATATATACTGTACTGTACTGTACTGTACTGTGTATTGTCCGTGTTGTGTGTGTTGGGTGTTTAGAGCGGTAATGTGTACACTACCTGGCCGGCTCTGAGCGCTGTCCTCACGGCCACATCCATGCACTCGGCCCAGCTCTCTGCCTCCGTGTCCGAGCTCATGGCGGAAACTGAGCGGATTGCTAGCGGAAACGGCGGCTGTATGTCTCCGCGCTCATGGTTCTCCGCTCCGGCGTGGTGGTACAGGGTTTCCGCGGTGACCTCAAAGCAGCATGGAGTCCTGACATGGATGTGCTTGTGTCAGTGCTGGCGTGTGTTTGTGTGTGTGTTTCTCTTCTGTGCGGTTAGTGACAGCACTAACGCACCGGGTTTAAGATTGGGTAGAGATAAAAACACAGCACTGCAGGAAATTTCTCATTTATGTCACAAAAACAAACCGAATTCAAATCTGGTTATAAAAGTAGGGCTGAATCCCAAATGACTCGGTAAACCCTACAGAAGTGCACTATTGCGTACAGGGATTAATGGCTTCCACGCCCTCTGTAGTGCACTATGTGTCCTCTGGAGAGGTATTTGGGATTAAACCTAAATACTGACTGGAACCGTTAGGGTATTTCTCTCTGGAGCCTGAAAATGAAAATGGCACGTCATGAAAACGCCGTTAGAAAGCTTTGGACACTTTATTTATTTTATTTTTTTTTAAATAGTTTGATGTATGGAATTGTGCAAGCGGCCAAATTATTAATAAGTAAATAATGACTGCTCATATAAAAATAAACATGTTCATATAGACATGAAAACGAAGTTGTTGCATTGAAATCGAAACTTTAAAGAAAATTTCTTGCTCAGGATTTTTATTACGATTAGTTTTTTTTTTATAAGGCTAAATATTGTTTTTACTATGTATTTTGTATGTAGAATTATATGTTATGTTAAGGCTGTAAGGATGTAATTCATATTTTGAAGGCATTTTGTAAAGATTGGTTAACAACGCCATCTCTTGGCTATTGAGCAAAATGCAACCCTATTAATTATTATTATTTGTAATAATAATAATAATAATAATATGAATAATTATTATTGTAATTATCATCATTATTAACATCATTTATTATTATTATGAAGTTTCTCTCACATTGCCAGCAGTTAAGAAAAGGCAGCACACAAAGGCAGCTTCAAAAGTATATAAAAAAAGTGCATCAGTCTAGCAAGAATATATAAATGTCCCGATTTTCACACAGCCCCCTCACCCCCCCCTTACTGTGCCCTTAATTCACACTCACAACAGCACCGTCACTACGTCCCAAATTAACACGCGAAGACGGGGACTGCTTCAAAGAGGAACTTTTATTTACAATATCAGGACAATCTCTGTCAAATGTGTTGTCAAGATATACTCTTTATACTGACCAATTCACAATGAATGGACATTTAAAAAGGCAATAATACACACGGTGTCATGGGGGAAAATGGAATTTCTTGATATTATTACCTGAAGGAACGGTCAGGAACTGAACACACGACATGGCTTTTTAAAAAGTACAGACATAACGTTTAAAATTAGTTTAATTTACACACAATTCTACCAGCCCTGCTCTCCCCCTGCACAAACATACACATTTACCAAAATGCCAATGAAAATGTAATGGAAGGGAAAAAGGAAACAGGGAAAACAAGGAGTAGGAGATGCCTAGAAAACAGATGAGATGGATTACATTGTCATAAAGCAACAAACATGGCACACACAGGGGGGAAAAACACCACGCAAAAGAGAGCAACTAAGTACCGTACAGAGGCTTAGTCTTTGATAATATAATCCATAAAAGAAAACAGCAAAACACCTAGGAAATGGAACATAAAAAAATAAAAACAAAAATACAGTTTGGCTTAACGAAGTGGGTTAAACTTGAGAACAATACAAAAAACTTGTAAGAAGTGCAGCGTTAGTTGGAGCTTAGTTGGCTGGCTGGCCATCGTGGGCTTTAGTAGATGAATTCTCCTGGCACCTCCTGCAGGCCTGGGAAGGGCTCCTCGAATTTGAAGCGCTTTGAGATGGCCTTCTGCTCCGGGGTTAGACTCTCCTTGTCTGAGGACTGCCTGCACTGACCTAGAGTGTAGGCTGCCATGACGATGAGCTCCTCCGTCGGTCTGCTTTCATCCTCGACGTCTTCGTCACTGCACTGAGTGGAGACAGCTGTGCTGACTGGCTCGGGGATGGAGGAGGCTGTGTTCTTTCCCTTCTCTTCTGCAGAACTGGTCTCCTGTGACTGTAGCCACTGGTGTTTCAGGCACTCCTCTGCAGTGGCACGATCTCTGTTCAAACAAGATGGATTCTGTTTTAACACCTGCACAAGTTCAACAGTCATACAAAACTAGAAAGTCAGAACTCTAACAATATTACACCACAATCATAAAGACAAACATGTTTCATGATGGCGCTGCCTCACTGCCTACTGATTCTCAATACCTGCTACACTACACACAACTGAACATACATTCTGGCCATCAGTAGATCAGAAGCAGTACAAAGAAGTATTTGCAAAACGTAGTATTTGCACAAACCAGCTTGTAATAATGGAAAAATTCTGCTTATAAAGTACGTAAACAAAAGTGAAGTCATGGTCGGACTTAAATGACATTTTATGTACGTCATGCAAGAAGATAAAAACCACAACTCGGAGACAATATCAGAAGAGGATAAGGAGATTTCCTCTCCTCAGGAATTTGAATGGTAATTTTTGTTAGCATCATTTGAGATCACTATTTCTTTATTTATTTTATTTCGATAGGTTATTTCTGGGCAAGCGAAATACGGGACTGGGCAAGCACATGCTAGTGTAGTGGGCTAGCTAATGCATTTATTCTACCAAGAGGCTAAAGTGCTGTAATTCAACTCAAACAGTTATGCTAATAGTGGGCAGCAGTATTCGAAGATGTGTCATTGTGCATACTCGGGCTCCTTGATGAGCAAAGACTTTATGAAGTGGATGGCTGCCTTGTCCAGCCGCTCCAGTTCCTCCTCTGTGTAGCTGACGCTAACTTGGGAGATGTTGAGAAATGTCTCCTGCTTATCGGCTCCCAGGAAAGGAGACATTCCAGTCAGCATCACGTAGGCAAGGACACCGATACTCCTACCAGGAAAAAAAATAGACAAGAATTAAATTAGCATAACATTTTATGATAACTGCTTTCAAGAGGCTGAACTTGCAGGGCTGCTTATGAGCCCTGGCTACAATCGTTACACTCATACTGAGAAGGTCGGCATTACACCATGTTGTACTTTATGTAGTGCATTAAATAGCCTTATTGGCCTCATTTAAGCATCATTAGTGAATTGAATATCCAAGTACTTGTAAGACTGTTATAAAAAGACTACTTACCACATATCAGTGGCTGTGCTAATAGGCTCATAATTAAGAACCTCAGGGGCTTTAAATGTGGAAAAAAGAAAATCAGGAGTTAAAAGATTAAAATCGTGGATACAGAATAATCAAAATAGAGTGTTACAAGACACAGCATGTCTTACCAACATACTCAGGTGTGCCCATGATCTCTCTGATTTCCTGACTACTGCTCACCATCCTTGAGAGGCCAAAGTCTACAATCTTAATGTCCCCGAGAGGATCGTCACTGGTCAGGAGAATGTTCTGTGGCTGTAGAAGTTTAAAAAAAAAAAAAAAACAACTCCTTAAATAAGTCACATCTCCTTTAAGCATGTTGTAAAGTCAGACTGAACACTTACAATTGGCATTACATGTATGCGACAAGTTACTGGGCAGTACTTCATTATGGCAGAACCATAGAACAGCCAGAACCACTGGTGATTTTAAAATTGAAAATGTTGATCCTAAACCTCCTTTTGTTCCTAATTTGCATCTGCGGTGTAGTGCAGTTCTCGCACAGTGCTATTAGGACATTTCAAATTGCGCTTCATTTTGGTTGCTGACGCTCGACCATGCAGAGCAGGCTACAGCCTCGGAGTGTAATAACCGTCCAGTGTTGACACGTCGTTTGTTCCCATATTTTCCCTACTGTGAAGAATGTGATTGTAAACATTGTTCCTGGCATAATTCATAAACCATTTGTGCCATTAAAAGAGCACAAGAACTACTTCGGTGTGTTAAATGAGATAAACGGTAATCAAAAATGGCCCTAAAGACTTATGTCTAACACTCTTGAACTTGACTAAGACTTTTTACAAACTTCATTCAAGTCTCAATGTTGCTCCCGCAATTATCTGTAATTAAATGTAAGAGCTGATTGCAATTTAAATATATGCAAACGATATACAATACATTGCTCCATTAAAAAAAAAAAAGAAATGACCACTAGGTGGACTCTAGCATCACATATGTCCCAGTTAAAACCACTTTTGAAAGCTCTGACCACAGCTATAGAGATTTTTTTTATACTATACAACATTTTTCTATACTATGCACACCACCCTGTAAAGAAAGACATATATAAATTGATAGTGTTCACTTATTGACATGAACCCATCACCTTCAGATCCAGATGGACCACGTTGTTCTTATGAAGGAAAGCGACGCCCTCCAGGATTTGCCTCATCAGCCGTTTCACATCTTCCTCCTTAAAGGCCTCGTCCCTCTCTGCCACACAGCGGTTGAAGATCTCTCCACCAGCAGCACTACACATGCAAACACAAACCGTAATTCAGAACTCTTGTATGCTAAACGTGAAATGTTCATAGTTTTACAGATTTTCCTGGTTTTATAGTACGCAAGAACTTTTGTGTGTGGTTCAGGGTTGTAGGTTGCGCAACAGACATCTCTTCATTGTGTGCTCCATCATATGTCACAGTCCAGAAAAAAGGAGAGATGCGTTTATCGTCTCTTGACCACCTAGTAGCTCCCCCTCCAGTGGTATGCAGGCTGCTCTGGGATAACCTTTTTAACGGTAAAACATTACGCCTGAATTTATTACCATGGAAAACGGGAAGCCTTATTCTCATCAGTGCAAGGTCAGATATCTAAGTCTACTGCCCTAATTTAACCTCAGTGTAAGTCACCACAAGTGCATGACTGTATTGTGATGACTGGAATAGACACACAGTCATAAGCATGTGCAGGCACACACATAGACCAAGACCGGAGAGAGATTACAGACACATTAGTGTGCTGGCTAAACATAGTGTACGTTGTGTCCGAGAGGGGAAAAAAAAGGACAACATAAAATGCAATTAGTTCATTTTCATTCAGACGGCAGTCTAGATAGCATTACTGACTAAAAGGGAAGCTAAAACCTTATTAGGAGCCAGACAAATCACACGTTCGCCGAGATTCTCAGAGCGGACGGCATGTCAAATTCGATTACAGCAGGACCGAGAGAGAATGAGTGACCTTAAACACAAGGCTGGGTCTCGCTATGGGCTACATATTGTTTTATGTCCATGGGGCTGATGATAAGGCTGAAAATGAATGATAGATTACTACAGAGTTCACATGAAAGCACAAACCTACTGCAGTGGTACACCTTTAATAATGAACATTAAGAACCAGTCCCATGAATATCAGGGTGATGACCTTTTTAAACATTTTGTTTCAGCTGTATGTGTATTGTGTGTGTATATAACTGCAAGCATGTGTAGGATTCAGTGAGGACTTGGGTAAGCTTGGATCAGTGCTTGCACGGTGCGTAATCCTATTATGCAGTTTTCTCAGAACACTGACCAAACAGAGTAATTCTCCATAATGAATTTCAATGATGATCATAAAAACACAGGACGCAGAGAAAATGTTGTACTTGATTTTCTTTATATGTTTTGACGAGCACAAACTAGTCTTTAGTCCTTTGTGCCAGATTTGCAAAAAGGGCTCAGAATTCATGGAGTATGTATTTATTCATTGTGTGTTGCAGGGAAACAAGACCTCCTACCCTGAGCTCTGGCAGTAGATCTGCTCTCCAAAGCATTTTACCTTCTTCTTGCTCCTTCCTGCTGGTCATACAGGCCATTTGGACCTGCTTGACTCATGCTGCTGCTCTACGTCTGCTTCAAGCCTCCTGCCTCTTTTTCTGTTGCTGTGATGGACAGTCCCACATGGAAACCCTAAACGGTCACACTACCCAAAAACAATTTATGCCCAAGATTCACCCTATCTTCAGTGGAAGATCTCACCTGGATACTGTAAATTTATATCCAAGAACGGCTGCTAAACTGATACTCAAGTCTTTTATATGAACTGGCACTTCCGTGAGAGCACAGGACCGCTTTGATTTTTAAAAACCTCTTTGCATCCTTACTAATAAAAGAGTCACTTGCCAAGTCAAAAAAACACACTCAAGGAGGTAGATATGTCATTGTCAAAGTCTACAATCAAGACACGCCTTCATGAATGTAAATACAGAGGGTTTATCTCAAGATGCGCAACACTGGCAACACTCAAGAATACTGTAGAAAGGCCAGATTAGCCTTTGCTAGAAAGCCTGCTCCAGTTCTGGAACAAGATTCTTTGGACAGGTGAAATCATGATTAACTTGTACCAGAATTATGGGAAGAGAAGAGAATGGAGAAAGAAAGCAAGGGCACATGATCCAAAGTATATCATCATCTGAAAAACATGGTGGACGTGAACATGTGTGGCTGCCAGAGGAACTGGGTCACTGGTGCTTATTGATGTTACTGTTGATGGATGTAGCAGGATGAATTGATGAATAGAGCTATACTTTCTGCTCAGATTCAGTCAAATTCTGCAAAACTGATATTATAGTGCTTCACAGTACAGATGGATAATGACCCAAAACATAAGGTTTAAGCAACCCAAGAGCTTCTTAGGACAAAGAAATGAAATGTTTTTAAATGGCCGAGTCAGCCAACTCAACTGAGCATGAGTTTCACTTACTGAAGGCAAAACTGAAGGCATTAAGACTCAAACAAGCAGCAACTGAAGGCAGTAAAGGCCTGGCAAAGCATCTCAAGGGAGGAAACTCAGCATTTGGTGATGTCCATGGGCTCCAGATGTTCATGGGCTCCATAATTATGTTAGCTTGTTCTGTTACTGTGAAAATGGAGGGACTGCGTAAACAATGGCTGTAATGCCTAAACAGTTAATGCAGGATTTTTGGTAAACTCCTTGAACTAATGCTGAAAGTTTACACTTCAATCACATGATGGCTTCTTTTCAAATCCATTGTGGTGGTGTACAGAGTCAAAAGTATGAAAATTGTGCCACTGTACCAATACTTTCGGAGGGGACCGTAAGTGTATTTCTTCCATAACAGCAGATAAGGCTAAGCTTACTGTTGTGCTTAAAATAACAAAACGTCCTGTGATACAATAGAAATCAGACTTTAGTCAACATTAATCAATGTTGCCTGAACTTTCGAATGAGCGACTCCGTGTTTAGGAAACAGCAGGAACAGCACCTCCCTAACACTAATAAAACAGACTTGTAGGGGAAAGCAATTAGCACTCGACCAGCTGGAGACTGTGATGGATTTCAGAGCTGGCCAGTCCCTCTGGTTCTTCTAAAGATTTAAAAAATGCAAAAGCTCCACTGTGAGGCTGCAGTAATTACAGTCCAGAAATGCCAAGCCAGGCCGTTCGACTCTAAACACCAGACTAAAAGGAGAAGGGAAAAATGAAAATCTGGCCAAATCATAAGTAGGTCACGTTTTTTGGCTGGGTAAGGGCACGTCCTGGCAGCACAGTACTCAAACAGCATGGAGGTTAGCATTCACTAATCTGAATGCGCTTACACACACACACACACACACACACACACACACACACACACACACACACACACACACACACACACACACA
>JAQQZR010000033.1:22452747-22462758 GCA_030068235.1 Notoglanidium macrostoma | reverse complement strand
ACACACACACACACACACACACACACACACACACACACACACACACACACACACACACACACACACACACAAAGTGACCCTCCAAGACGCCTTTCACTGCTCTTTTAAATATGAAAGCTGTTCTTGTACAATTAGTGTCTAACAGATTACAAAGAGGAGTGAGCTTCACCAGCAGATCTATTTCCAGATCCTGCTGCTTACTGTCAAATCAGTACAGCATGTTGGGCCTGTCTGAGTAATTAATTGCAATTAGGCCTACATCAAAGGACTCCTTGATGCTGGCCACAGAAATAGCAGCGAAGTTTTACAATCTGTAACCCAGCTGGAAAATGCAGAGAAGATTACAAGGAACTGGTCTTCTTAAAGTCCACCACTAAACCATTTATGTGTATTAACAACTGCATGCCTTTTCAGAACTGACCGCATCAGTAAATATCCTCAAAATCAAAAAGAGGCTTTAATTAAGACTGTGTACAGCAGTGATAAATGCTCAAAACCAACACCTGGAGTTTAGATACACAGCTTTATAGTATGTAAGGAATACAACACGACAAGCTGCTATAGAAAAATTATCAATGACGGGGTGGTTGGATGTGGCCTGACTGATGCCGAGTTACTGTTACTGCCCCAAAGTTGATTACTTTTCTCCAACATGTCCTGAAGCCTTTTAGGCTTCTTATATCTCCCAATTTCATCCATACCTGTTTAATGGCTTGGGACATACGTGAACCAGTTAGTAACTCTTCACTCACATTAAACAGTAACCTTTTTCTCTCTCTGCACCTTAATAACACAAAAATGAGGCTCGCCATGTCACAAAGAAACCACAAAGCCCTCCATCATGAAACTTAATGCATGTAACTTAGTGACAAATTTACAGCTGAGTGTTACAATGCGCTGACACTGGAGACACCTTCAAAAATGGTGAATAAATAACTTTCATACTGAAAACTTAATTCCACAATAAATCAATTCCACAGGTTTTCTTAATCCGTTTACCATCCGAGTTGTAATTATAGAATCAATAGTGTATTAGAACAAGAGTTAATATAAACCCTGTGGCTGAGACTACTGACCAATCAGAACCTTGAAATCAACTGTGCAGTAAAATAAGTAAGGATAACGGCCACTGTGTCCTTTAAGACCATAATCAAATCTCATAGTGACCAGTATGAACACTACAGAGCACAACGTCCTGACAGTCGGGTGGTTTGAGCAGGAGCGAGACCAGTGCAGCTGCTAAACCCTACAGTTTCTGGGCGTGACTCATGTTTGGGTATTCCCCATCGGCGAACTCTTCCCTATACGCCCACCACATACTTTTAGGCAAGGCCTTCAGGCTAACATATCACCTGTGGGCTACTGCAGCTGCTGTGCTTTCTCACTCTAGAGGAGGAAACAGCTGAAAGAAGATTCACAGACACGGCAGATGCATGTTTAATACGGCTCCTCTGTCGCCATGCAGAGCGAGAGATTTTAGATCACATTAAGTGCATGACAGTATTAAGTGTAATGCAGAAACAGTAGCTGCTGAAAGACGCACGGTCATGTTACATTGTTTTGCTGCTTATATTTCTGCTCAGGTCAGATCCGACACCGATTCTCCTTTTGGAAACTATGCAGTACACCAAAACATAACTAATACACATCTAACACATCCTCATTTTAGTTGTCTTTTACTATGAAGACAGATTTATGGAATATTTGGTTTAATGCCATTCTCCATTTTTTAAATTAGATTTATCTAGGTTAGCGGTCCATAAGCATTTTTTTTTAATTGCTTTAATAAAAAGTTAAAACGACTGGACAAGAAATGCTTTTATAAGCTTTTTTCACGCACGCACGCACGCATACATACATGCAAAATTACATGCAAGGAAGCTGTTAACAACCGTTACATATGGGAGCTGCAAAATACGGAGCGAGAGCCGTCCACAGTCCAGGCCATCACGTGCCGCTGCACAACACACCGACATTATGAACTCTCAGCTGGAGCCCACAGTGAAATGAGGACATGTTACTGAGCCAAGGCTGATGAAGTCCCACTCGAAAAAAAAAACCCACCATTAACCATGAATAGGCTTCTATCATTGTGGACTGACCCCAACCAAAGCCAAACTTCCCTTCCCTTCCCCAAATCACCCCAGCGCCCCAAAATAGCCCCAAATGTAGGGGGGGGACAGAATGAATGAAAAGAGTCTAACAACTAACTTTTTATTAGGTTTGCGCTCATTTAACATGATGGAGTTTCACAAAAGCACAATGCATTATGGCCCATTTCCTGCACCCCCCAAAAAAGGACCATGGATGAATTTCTGTTGATTTTTCAGCCATTTAGACTGGACTAAATTACTTTTTCAACCAATCTGACTTGGCTCAAAAACTGGTGTTCACTCAAACATGCAGATACGAAGTGCGTTACACTTACAAATACGTAAACCTGGATGTTGTATGATTTTAAGGTTTAGGCTTTAAGAGTTGTTGAAGTACCAGAGAGGAAACAACCACTCTAAGCTTATTACGGGTGAAATCTAGGTTTGTGTCCATATGCACACAAACATACCCTGAAACCTTCTCTCAAACTCACCTTTCTCTCTCAGTGTTTTCGTACGAGGTGACTTGGAATGCAATAACACCTGGAATTATTCAAATCATTCCAGAGTTGATATACGGCTGATCAACTGGAAATCCCAAATTCCAATTCAGTGAGCAACTCTCATCACCAGCTGTTGTTGGGACATGGGTGTCAGAGTGGTTTGATGATGGACTTGAACTAAAAGGGAACTGACCGCATGCCATTCACTAGTGAGAGAAAGGAAATGAGACTGACCCTGAACTGAGAGAGAGCTGTTGACAGTGAAGTCATGCTACTCTATGAATGAGGCTTGCAGAGGAGTCTGAACAGATGTAGAACAATCTCTACTACTTATATCTATTTATATTTTAGTCTGCTTTCAGGCTAGTTTATAGTTTCTGAGTTGCGATTATGAGTCTGGATTGCATGTGCCAGTGTAGACAAGACAAGTCAGGCTTCAAGTTCATCAACCATGTGATAAAAGGGAGGGACTGTAGGTCTCTCAAATCCAGACAAACAAAATGAAGAAGAACAGCCAATCAAATGGTGCTTAGAATTGGTCGGGACTGATCTATATTTGGATTATCTGAAACAATAGGCTGTTTTTGCACTGCGGCAAGACAGCCTGTGGCACACCACCACTTGACTCGTCAAACTGGGTAAAATTATTGGCCTCTTTTTGTCTCATTGTTTCATTTCAGCTATATCGGCTATCCCCAGTTTAGCTAAAAAGCTCTCGCTTACCTGCAATGTTATTTTTTTCATTAATGACAGGAAGCTCTGAAACCATTCCTATTATCTGTAAAGTAGTCAAAAAGAGTTGCACAAATATACAGCACCTTTCTTTCCTAGCCATCAATGTAAATTATTCTTGAATGCAGCTCTTAATTTTCAGCACCCATTTACTGGTTTTTTTATAGCCAAAAAAAAAAAAAAAATCCATATCTATACATAAACGCAATATACAAATACAGACAGCACTTGTACTCATATTAATGTGATTATACTGAATTCGTATTGCAATGTCCACCTAGTAAATTTTAACCTGCACACTTCATTTCCCCTCACCGAACTCTCTCAAGTGTTCACATCTTCTCATCAAGCAGACAACACTCATCATGGCTTCGATAGAATGACATTTGAACAGTTGGTGCATTGCACATGCAACCAATTGTAGTGACCGTTCTTTCTCCAAGTATGTGGGTGTGTACAGCGGGCCAGTGCAATCCCATTGGGCACTGGGAAGCAGGTCATCCAGCACTGAGGAAGCTGCAGGGCAAACACATGCAGGCTCATTCATCTTCATCATCTTCACATACTATGCAATCTGCTTGTTTCCAAGCAGCCACTCATAAAAGGCAATAGCAAATGATACTAGTTTATTAATATGATAAATCACCATCATTTGATTATGATGAGCCATATTTTGATCCATATTTTATTCACGTTGATCATATTTTTTTTAGGTCCTGATAAATATCTATCCTGTTCTGAAGAGCTAAGTGACACAGCACTAGGACTGGGCGATTTGACAATATAATTCTGATATTGTGATTTAAAATTTTTATTTTATTTTTTTCATTATTACTTTGACATTATAAAATTTGACATTTTCTTCCTTTGCTCTGTGAAATACTTAATATATATTTTTTTTAATCTCTGAGCCCGTAGTGAGCGTTGTTGTACCAGTTTGCCCCATCACCCACCCTTATTTATTAGGCTTACTAAAAATATTACATTGCTGAAATCTATCAAGACTAATAGCTTGCGTGAGCACAATAAAAAAAACAAAAAGTACTGCCTTATGTCCACTTATGCATCAGTGGCATTTGGTAAGTTATAGATGCTGAGTCGCATTTTTGTCTTATGCTGTGTTCAGTCACTCACTCACTCACCACGTAGTGTTTGCTACATAGAACACTCACCAGGGGATAAGGGCAGACAGCTGTTGATAGATTTTGGACACTAGGGGGATGTTTTGCTGCTATATGCACCGGATATTCACAATTATTATCTCTGTCGCATATACAAACCGACATGGATAACGGACATGTCTCTTCACAACGTTGAAACAAAACTAAAATAAAACTTTTTATAAACTTTACAACACGCATTACAGGCTATAATGCATGATGTATGGTACATCTTCTGTACACTACTTTTTGGTATGCCCTGTAACGATTTTCTAGTGCACTCTAAAGTGAATGAAATTTACAGTTGATTCACTTTATAGTGGAGTATGTTCCAACACAGTAGTAGAATAAACTATATACAGTAGGATATACACTCACAACTCTAGAACGAGCACCATCTCGCTGGGCATCTCATAGAGCGCATGCAGGTTGACCACTCTGTGGCAGGATGATGCCAGTTCCAGCACAGCAATCTCATGAATGATCTCTGCTCTGCAGTCCTGGCCCTTCCTCCTCTTCCTCATGAACTTGGCAGCATATTCTTGACCGGTGCTCTTCTCAACACACTTCTTCACCACTGCAAACTTCCCCCTGAGCGTGAAGGAGTGACAGAGAGATGGAGTGTATTTCGGTTAGCTTAATTGACACACTGCGTAACAACCAAGGAATGGACAAATAATTAATTCTGAAAATGAGGCAGAATCTGTACATCAGATAATGTAATGGATTATCAAAAAAATAAATAAATAACACCAGTTGAAACAAATGCTACTCCTCATGCTGAATTAAGCAAACAAAACATCTTAAGACATGCTGGTAAGGATAGCTTTCCTTTGCATTATGTTAGCTGTTGTAGGCTACACACAGAGCCTTTATTCAGAGTATTATTTCGTGCCATTAAAAGAATAGCTAGAGGGTGGTGAACAGTGTATAAGGTGGAGGTGACTAATTGTATAAGGATGGCACACTTGTCGTCCTCAAGGCCGGACATGGCCTTGTCCCACTTGCATTTTTAAGGAATGGAATCATTAGCTGCCCAAGTCCTCCCTTTTCCCCCCTCACAATCAAGTATCCACTTTGTGGTGTGTGACCCACTTTTGGATAGGATGTTTCAAAGGTGAGACTCTCGATCTCACACAGACAGTGGTAGTTGCCTGAGGGAACCTTTAATACATCTAGATGGCAACCCCTGCAGAGATCCATTATGCCCTTAGCATCCTAAGTACTAATTTGTTTCACCATGGTTATATCATCCATGATTGTCTGGCTCAAAATCAGGGAGGAAAAAAGAAGTCATTTCTAGGCTAAAAAAACCTGACTGACACAATGAGCCATTCATGTTAGTGTCAATTTAAAAACATCCAAGTGTGAGAAACTGAGCTTTACAATACAATGCTGTTGATTTAACCTTGTGATAGGCTTGGTGTTTTGTTCAACAAAAAGACTTCCTTTGAACTGGAAGGTGACCTTGGAAGAAAGCTGTCACCAGACAAATCCTACTTAAACAAGAGTGATTTACAAAACAGCAAGCCAGGCTCAAACGCACTATGGCTGAACGATTCTGGGAATGGATGACCATGAACACACGACCTCGCTCAATCCGGCACATGGTTAATGCTCATCCTCAGAGACACGTGGGGCAGCGATACGATAGCTCTTCTTCCTTCAACAACTCTAGCTTTCAGACATCTAAGCACAGGAATGTGTTTACATGGGATATCATGACCATAGGACTTATCTGCAGGGTGCATTTCTGCATTTCCTACTCACAGTTGGATACTGTGAAACAGCAGAACGCGCCAATCCAGTCATCTGCATGCTTTTGAAATCAAAGAAATGCTACAGAGCTTTTATCCAGTTGTTGGATGGATAAGATATACACGCATATCCATATCTTGTATACGTAGAAGGCTCTTTTTATTGTATATTTATTCCATTCATGGCCTCATGATTTTATTAATTACAGCTACACGTATTATTGTATTATTATCTTTATGTATACATGATTACCGAAATATTACAATGATTTGTAACTGCAGTTATGTACGAGTCTCTTCCTGTAATGTCGACAAATGGACCTTGGGCATTCCTCCAAGCCGAATAAATTCCCTTTATAGACTTATTACTGTGCATATAGACTGGAAAGGCTTCCTTCATTCAGCTCTTGCACACAGCTTGTAATAAAGGTACATCTTGTTTGAGATTGACCGTGTTGCTGAGACTTGGGCAAACAACGGAGTAGCTAGGTTCTATTTAAGCAATATCACACAAGAAGGAGTGCTATTGTACTTGAATATCATCACAGCTGTGATTCGGTCACAGGCATGAGGCACTTATAATATAATACAACAGCATGACCTTAAATGTGATATTGCTTTCATATAACAGTTCTATAAACAAGAAATTAATATCTCGAGTAAGTGACATGTTGAACACAATATGGCCAAATGTTCCATATATTTTTGCTCCATGAGCAGGAATAGATCCTGAAGAAGTCACGCCCACTTTGCAGCACATTGGCTAGCTGGTCAGCTAGCTCATATTGATTTGTACTTTCCCTTTAAAGGTGTTTGCGTTAACATTGGTGCCCTTCTTCCTTTCCATCCATCTTCATCTGACAAGCTTTCATATTTTAAGTCACAAGGTAAATTCCTGAAAAGTATTATTTGCCACGTCTGCTGATGATGTCGCGAACACTACTGTAGTAACCGTTAAGAATTAGGAAATGGAATTTTTACGTAGACGTGCAGAGTGATCCACAGAATGAAACTTCCCAGTGCTGTCATCTCAAAATCGCAGCACTCCTGAAACACAGCTCGACCAAGTTAAGTAATGGACTGGAACTAACAGCTGTCTAAAATGGCATTATATTGCATACTATGAAGCAATACGTATTATAGTCGATAGGAAGACATTGTTAATTTTGCCCAACCACCCACACACCCCCCACATTACGGAGAGTAAACAAATAAAAACAAACCATAAACATTTAAGACAGGAAATATACTTTGCTTAGTAAATTGATGAAATTGGTCAAGTAAGATCTATCTATTTTAAAGGTCAAATAACTGATTACCTTTTCAAGTACTTGACTACTTAAATCACTAATATTCATTATACTATAGTATAGCATGCTGTTCTTCTGGTGTCCAATTCATCCCTTGGTTCCTCCTAGACAGAAAGGGCTGCTGACGGCACTCGTGAGAATCATGAACTTTGGAGTGGACTTCAGGCCCCACAGGAAACATCCGCCATATCTCAGCTCCATTCTGTCTGCCTCACTTACACGTTTACTACATACAGCTGCCACTGCCTTCCTCTTTGAAACCATGGAAGGTGGAAGGAAGAGAAAGAAGTGTCGGATAAATATGATAAATTACATCACGATGCATTTTTGGAGGGTATTGTTGATATGTCTGTAATATTGTTTGGCCATATTTCACATCCCTCTTTCTAAATTGTCAATGATTCCACATCTCTATTGTAAAGGTTCATACATTGGTTCCAACAATCCAGTAAAACACCTCATTACACTAGAAGTAGCAGTAGAGAGTAGAGGCATTCAAATCCATTCCACTCAAAGAACATGTTTTATTACACATCAATGTCATGAGGTTCAAGTTGACATTATTAGGCTTACTTGTTTTTTTAGATGAATCCATTCAATTTCAAGTGAAAGAAGCTAATAACTATAAAGCAATATTAAAACTAAATTTTTCTTATAACTGTGGGTTGTGATTCAAACAGTTGGCAAAACCCCTGGCTGTGCTTCACCAATTCCACTTTGATAACCATGGTAATACATGATCGATTTTACATCTTTAAGTCTGCCTTTATCCCACTCCACTGATGAAGGCTAAATGACTAAGCAGCTATATCGCTTCTTCCGTTCATTTGAAATTCTAACAGGATTTTAGTGACCTTGACTGTGTGCCTTCCCTTCTATAGTAGTGTGCTAATCTGACCCCTGCTGCTAAAGATTGGCTTCTTAAAAACAGGAATGCCAAGTCTGAATGTAATAAAGGAGCGTCTCTAATCTCCTTACATACAACCAGCCATTCCACAGGTTTGCAGCTAATCAGGCAAGGCATGGCCACAGCTACACACTTCTCACTGATCAACCATGAAAGACATGAAAAACTTTGAGGTGAAATGTTTCATGTGCCTTCTGTTTTTCCTTTGGCTAGCCTTCATGATGCTGCCAACTGGACTTTTTAGGCAATTATAAGAGGATGGATAAAAATCAGATGCCCAGGACAAGCAGTTTTTCCTGATGGGACTATTAGGTTTTGTTTTTTTTTATTCGCAGTTGCCAGGCAGAGAAGTAGGTTTAGAGAGAAAAGAAAAAAGAAAGAAGAAAGAAGAAGAAGAAAAAAAAAAATCACAGGCATTTTCCCTCGACATTTTCTTCCTCATTTGGCCTTTTTCTCACTCATGAGCCAGTTCTCCTGCATCACAAGACAACTACCAATCTACTAATTAACATGACAATTTAGGATACATTTTTTTCAGAATCAGGCATGTGTAAATACTGAGGTATGTGTAAAATTGTAATAGAACTGTCCAATTACCTCACAATTCATAGCTGAATCATTGGCCAATGACTTCGTGACTTTGTCAAAGACAAACACAGTGTGTTGCATTAAAAACTAAGAATATGATATTAATTATCTTTCCTTTATTCTGTATTAAAGCACTATTCGCCATTCGTTATTACTATACAAGTATGTTAGCTGTCACAATTTACCTTGGTCAGTTGGGTTGGCACTGGCAGGGTTACTTGCATGGCGGACTAGCTAACAAATTCATAATTTGTCCACCCCTGGTTGGGTAAATAATTCATATTATCGTGAAGGATTTAAAATTACGCATTCTGTTTACACAGCATGAGTGAAGGCTGGGAAGACAGTCTGCGATTTTGCCCCCACAATGTCTTTAAAAAGGCTCGCAGCATTTTTCTGGAGAAGTGTCTGCACATTTTCAAAGCCAGTGGCCTCGCACAGACAACACCCTGAAAGAGATGAGTTTCATGTGTGCAGCTGTAGGGTTCACAGAAGGCCCACAGTCTATATAGGTCTGCAATCCTAGTCAGGAAAGTTGCTCCAAACCATCCCAAAAAGTCTGTTAAATACACTTGCTTGACCGTCTTATCATTTTTGTTATATGATGCTTTTGGTTGGCTCAACCATGCCTACTTAATACAGCATTAAACTATTTACACCACAAAAACACACATGACTTGCTAACTAAGTCAGCAGTCAAAGCAGTTTCATCTTAATATACACTACCAGTCAAAGGTTTGGACACGCCTTCTCTTTCATAGGTTTTTCTTTTTTTGTTTGTTTTCTACATTGTAAAACAATACCGAATACCTCAAACTATGAAGCAACACATATACTGAATTATGTAGTAAATAAAAAAGTGTAAAAACCCAAACAAAATATGCTTCATATTTTAGCTTCTTCAAAGTCGCCCCATTGAGCTTGATGATATTGTGGGCATTATCTTACCCAGCTGCATGAA
>JAQQZR010000033.1:22422478-22445024 GCA_030068235.1 Notoglanidium macrostoma | reverse complement strand
AAAGACTTTATTCTTAATTATTTTACAGTTTCTACTTTGACATGAGTGCTCAGTAGTCTAACACTGGGTTGTATTGTCATCATGGTTCGTTGGGCCTCCATGGGCTCCAGACTGAAAGAATACCAATCGTTCTTGAAACATAAATCTGTTTCGGTGAGCATGAACACTGCAAAAACATATCAATTGACGTGCTTAACAACTTCGCACATGACTCATGGTTTTACAGTCTGGCTGTAAATATGTCAATTAGCCTAATCCCATGGGTCAACCGAAAATCTAGCCCGCTTAACATTTCCTCCCCACTCAGCGGGGACCAGCAGAGCAGATCATTAAACCAGACTTTTTAGCACTACATACAGTACAACATTAAGGCCTTTTGTTTAAAGCCAGCCCAAACATATTAAACGTACCCACAGTGACGGATGTTTGAGGGAGATCTAGACATATTTACTGTTTTTGAAGTCTTTTTAACTTTCACACCAAAAAATGAACACAGTGGAAAAACCTGATATTTTGGGAACATGCATTCATTACTGCAAACTTTTAAACATATTCAAAGAAAAGAAAAGAAAAAAAACCCGCACAAGAACCATCCCAATTCCTTTAGCAGACACTGAAACCTCACTTTCAAGCTTTCAAGTTCTGAAAACGTTGTGGGCATGCACGCGTGCCATCCTAATAAAGAAAATTAGACTGAATGATGGCTAAACTGGAAGGCCTGGAGGAAATGCCGAGAGACTTCCAGTGTTTTATTCTTTGTCCTGCCCCCACACGACTCTCTGCAAAATCACAGACAATGCCCTTGTTCTAGAATGAGTTTCAGCTGTGAAATTTGCATGTCTTGCACTCGGAGAGCTGCCGGGCTTAGAAGACAAGGCCGCAAGCAAATGATACAGACGAGGACCATTAGGCCGACTCGTGTGCCTCAAAGCCACAAACCATCTGAACAGTGGCCCTTCTTTTTTCCAATCACATGACCCAGCTCAAGTGCACTGCATATGAGGATAATTCAGGGTTTCATCATTTCTTTTACCAGGGTCAGATGTGACATTTTACAGCAAAAGGGTGGCTGCCTTACAGAATTTGATCAATGTGTGACTAAACCTTTCTACAATACCTTCAACACTTACTAATAAAATGTCTTTCTATTGGACAATGTGTAACAGCATGCCATGGTAACAAATCCATGACCTCTACACTGTGTTGTTATTTCTATTGCCAAGTACAGTAACTGAGTACCAAAGCTGAATTTGGTTGCCTTTTTTGCCAGGGGAGTCAAACGTGCTCAGCAGGGATATATTGGTGAAGCTTGAAAGAGTCCGCACTCAAGTCAGATGACTCGAGTCAATGCCATAAAAGGGGCTGGCTCACCCTTCCCAGAATCCAGTTCGTTGTTATTGTTTGAAAGCAAGTGACTGCTACATTCTCTCTCTTTTTGTGTGTGGCAAAACCTCCACAAGTTCATTGTTAGTGATCCCTTCAAAACCCACCACCGTTTTCTTCACCTACATGTCGTACGTGGAAGCGTCGAACTAAATATGCTTCATCTTTTTCTTTCCTTCGCGGCCACCCACGAGACAACCGAGGCCGGTTCTGGTCCGTTGCATGTTTAATATCCAGGCAAATACAGAATGGATTGGTCCAAAGAATTTAAAATATAGAACAAAATATCTTTCATGGTACGATTTAAGATCTATAGCTTGAGATGCCACTGTTTTTGGAAATGTTGCCATTATCGAAAACGGCGACTCGCTACAGAGGATTCTGAGAAGGGTGAGAACAGAAAGAAAGAAAGAAAGAAAGAAATCTCTTCAGTAGTAGAGTAGTGATGGTCTACTAGTTTAAGTTTGTCATTAGTTTTTTCCCCAATATTAAGGTTACTGCATTTTGTACTGTTCTAGTGCAAAATAAGCCAAACTAATTTTTTGTTAGTTTGTTTGTTTTTAAAAGGACTGGTGTTCCATCCAGGGAATATTCCTTCCTCAGGTCCAGTGTTCCCGTGATTGGCTCTGGATCCACGATGAATGAGACAAGGATAAAGCGCTTACTGAAAGCGAATGAGTGTCAAAATAATTCTGCATATTTTCAGTACTATTTTACTAATTGATAAGATGGTCACGTCACGAGTACATGCCCCCCACCGCAGGTCACCCACACCTTCCAAAGATCTTCTACATTCACGTGTTGTACGAGGGGGCGGATAGTTCTGCATTTGGATCAGTAACCATACCGTACTGAGCTGGGATTAAAAAAAAAATGCTACATAAATTTAAACCACTAGAGGTCATAACATTTTCTAAAAAGTGACCAGTAGTAACGTGATGAAAATACTGAACATCGTTGTCACATTTAAATAGTGCAACAATGAAATGATCTGCTTAAACAACAGTGGCTCTTCCTGTCAGTGTCAGCAGGAGCACTGACCCCACAACTGACTCCATAACCGAAATTCACCTACAAGCAAATACCAGAGATAAGAGAACCCGTTTCATTGATCAGTTCTGAAATATTGATTCTTAAAGGGAAATAGTTCAGATTCCTCAAACATCTACTATCTAACCGTCATCTTTTTACAACAGACCCAAGCGGGGTTTTTTACTAACAAAAATGAATGAACTTCAGAAGAAGTGACCCTGTACCTAAACACAGATGACTACAAAAAAAAGCACGCTGCACTGACTCAAAAGCATATATTTATAATGAGATAAAAAAAAACAATATGTCCTCCAAACGCCTTAAAAATATTAAAAATCGACATAACTTTCAGAAGTTCCACTAAATACCTTTGCGAGCCAGTGATGAATCATCCGTCTGTAAGAGCCTCACTGAGTTATTAAAGTTGCGTTGAGTCTTGCAGTCTACAATAATGCTTGAATATTAAGATATAGTAAGGCAACAAGATGAAAGCAGTAGATGAGTAAACCAGGAAACCAGAAAGTCAGACAATGGCATTAGACCTTGACGACGCTTACATTGCTCACCTGAGTTTACTCACAGTACAATCTCACACTTGCTTAAACATTGAACGCTTTAGTTATTATTATTTGGTTAACCGCAGATCCTGTAAGTAGTGCTCGGAGCCAAGTTTGCTGGGCTGATCTTGCTGCTACACTTTCCCATCCGCTTTTTTCCTTATTAACTACAGTCCACAGTTCATAGACAATGGTTTCTACCAGTTTCTTCCATCTAATACCGTTCTGCGTACATCAGTATGATGCATGATGGTCGTGAAGAAACTACATTTCGCTCCAACGTATACAAATGACACAGAGCTTCAGGGGTCCATTTGAATTTTCATATAATGCCAGGATCAGATTACACAACATTTTTTGCCTTTCACAATGTTCACCATGTCAATTTCATCAATCATAGTGACGTAAACTCTTGTCTTGTCTTGGTTGGGAGGCTGGCAACACTTCACGTTTGGCCCTGACCAATCATCCTTCACGTCCTTGTGTGCCACTGGGGAGGAGGGGTAAGAAATTGTCAATCATAGCTACAGGACGAACATCAAGAAACATGTCGCGCCCTGACTTTTTCTTCAGGCGCCCCAGACACCACGTCACTGTTCTTTACTCACGTCACACTACAAGGTCTGTTCGTCGTTCTCGATGTTCGTATTGCGGCCCGGTCCTGGAAATTTCTCAGTCGCTACATAATTGTGTCAAATCAGGATGAATTCATGTAATCTGATCCTGGTGTAAACATGATCAAAAGTTATTATGCATAACAAAAATAAAATGTTCTGGATAAAAATTAAAAAAAATTTTTAAATCTTTAAAAAAAAACAACACCGGGATCTAGATTATAATAACTCCAAAATATGACTGAACATACTTTTTAAAAAGATATTTTACTAGTTTGTTTGTAAAAATAAATGCACTAAGTATAGAAGATTGACAGTAAAAACACACCTGTTTCGGTTGTTTTAGTTTAAATTAGGCTTGCAAGTGTGATCAAATTTTAAAGTGTAAATCAAGTTTTAAACCATCACGCATGTACTCTGGGTTGTGTGTGTGTGTGTGTGGTGTGTGTGTGTGTGTGTGTGTGTGTGTGTGTGTGTGTTTACCTGCCCAGCTCTTTCCCCGGGATGAGAGTGTAATGCTCAGTGAACGGCTCTCTCTTGATGCTACACTGGATGTCGCACAGTAACCCGGAGCGGCTCTCACGGCTCTCACCGCCTCCTTCCTGCCTCCAGCTGCGGTTTCTCGCCTCGACGGTCCGAGACGGACATTCAGGAATCATAACGGCGGAATAATAACTGCTATGAAGTGTAATTTACCTGTTCACGCACTTCTGGACGCTTCTAACTCTAACGAGACGCAAAAAAGTAGAGCCAACTTTCTGTACTTTCTTCTAGGTAGCTCGTTAGCAAGCTAATCGAATTAACAAGACGGTTACTGACTGTATCCGACAAATGAAGGCGAACACAACGCAAAGACGCCAAACTGCAACTTTATAATAACAAAGCGACGTCTGAAACTTTCATCTTGTTTGTGAGGTGTGTGTATCCACTACAGAGTGATGAATGGTGTGTTGGAGCAGCTCTCTCTCTCTCTCTCTCTCTCTCTCTCAGCTTTTGCTGCAAACACACTTTCATTTCCGTCGCCGTGGTAACAGCCTTGATTGACAGGCAGTCCAGCCAAACAGGGCGGGGCTTTTTCCTAATCAGGGTTTCCCTCAGGCACTGGGCCAAGATGTCAAATCCGATTCCCTTCAAATGTTTGTACCAACAATACAACAAGGCAGATCTTTTGGTTTTCATTTTAAATGTAATTCAGACTAGGTGACGTGAAAATGACAATGGCAGCAAATAAAAACATTCGAAACACTTCGAATAATAAAAATAGCAACTCACTAGCAGTAAGGTGGACATGCTAGCATGCTCATTTTCCTCACATACAGTAGCTAGCCGCATATTTTGAGCTCAGTGGCTAAATTAAGCACGAGTTTAATATGTTATACGTATGTAACTTGTAGTGACTGCCCAGGCTAAGGTCTGCGTGCAAAAACTGCAAATGAACAAGTCAGGGGAAATGCGCCCCCTGCTGGTGAGAGTGGGAATGAGGACGCTGTATTGCATGCAAGTTACCTGGAGTAAACAAACTGGCCTATTACAGGTGTAGAAAATATTACTGATGCAGTGTACCAGAGGTAGCAAACTGATAACTGAAGAGAAAAACATATAATATTGACAGTGTCATCAGTGGTGGAATAAGTATTCAGATGCTTTAATTAAGTAAAAGTGGACCTACTAATACCATACTACAAAAATACACCACTACAAGAAAATGTCCTGCATTAAAAACCTTATTTAGGTAAAATGATGTAAGTATTATCAGAAAAATGTACTTAAACTATCAAAAGTACTCTGTGTGCAGTAAAAAGGTCCCTGTCAGTGTTATACTATTATATATGCTGTTTTTGGATTAATATTACTGCTACATTAATGTGTATGTTGCATTTTACTACTGTAGATGTTTAAGGTTGAGCTATTTTGTATTCATTTATATACTGCCGGGTAGTTTAATCTGCAGCAAAGCATCATATTCTTTAAGATCTTCATGTTTGTAGCATCGCTGTCCTGTGGGAAGCATGTAACTCTAAAAAGTCCGCTTTTCATGAGCTCAGAAAAACAGCCCTGTTTTCATCTTTGTGACGATGCATTTTCCAGCTAATCCAAGAGGAATATTAAATAGTTTATTTAGCTTATTTATAGTATAAATAGTATTAATAATAGATATAGAGTAATAGAATATATCTATTCTAATAGAATAGATATAATAAATAGTATTAATAGTTTAATTATTAAATAGTTTATTTAGTAAGAAGTATTTCCTCAACCCATAAAGGAACACTAAATCCTTCAGTTAATCACAATCATTCAAAATCACCACATTTGGTGTTATGCAGTTTTCATCTGACAGGAAGGGTTTGCGAAATTGTAATCTGAAAAGTAACTAGTAGCTAAAGCTGTCAGACAAATGTAGTGGAGTAAAAAATGTAATATTTGCGTCTGTGATGTAGTGGAGTGGAATAATAAAGGTAGCATAAAATGGAAATACTCAAATAATGTACAAATAAATTTGTACTTAAGTGCAGTACTTGCTTAAATGTACTTAGTTATATTCCACCGCTGACTGTCATTCATTAATCTTCAGTAACCACTATATTCTGGTCAGTGTGGTGGAGGATCCAGAGCCTTTTCAAGGAATACACAGAACGAGGCACTCTGGATGGGACAACCGTCCATCACAGGGCACCATGAACACACACATTCACACATAGGTCCAATTTAGCGTAGCCAATCAACCTACCAGCTTGTTTTTGGGAGGTGGAAGGAAACTGGAGAACCCAGAGGAAACCCAGACAGACACTGTGAGAACTTGTGAAACTTGACAGAAACGTTAACCTCAGCTCAGGACTGAACCAGAGACTCTGGAGTGTTGCACAACCTTAGTAAAGTGAATCAGAAGTGCGGACAAATTCCATAATACTGAACGGTAAACGTAAATTTATAAAGCTCTGTTTATTTGATTAACACAATTTAAATATAGTTGCGAGTTACATATTCAAATAATTCAGTGCATTACAGGAATAGATCATAGGCATTAGTGTAATGTCCTTAAAACTGTCTAATTTATTAATGGTCCCTTAAAAAAACAAACAAACAAAAAAATAAATATCTAAAGAAACACAAGCTGTATACTTTGAAATAAACTATAAAACCCTGTAAGTAATGAATGACATCAATTCACATTACTGTCAGTCACTGTCATCCGATCACGTCCATGCTATTTAAAAAAACAACGACAATGCAAACAATAAAAAATACAAAGGAATCAAGAAATGTAAAAGGCTTGCATTATAAAAAGCATTACGTGAAACATAAAGTAGATATGAGCTACAAAATAAATACATTAACACGGTAAGCAAATGTACTGTTTATATCTAGAGATAAATAGAAGAGATTCGATTTCAGTATCACATTGGAAATTGTAGTAAATCCCGAGTTCATAATGTCTACGATGGTTAACATAGATATGTGTGGTCTCAATAATGATATTGCTTTAAATCATCATGGATGTACAATGGCTAAAGCTAACAGGAAAGGAAAATAATTCTAAATGCACTGCTTTATTAAGGTTCCTTATGTTCATTGCATATTTCAGATTTTCCCAGTCCTGGAAAGAACTGCAGTTAGGCATATAGGTATCCATTGGCATATTTATAATGAATACAAGTATAAGACTGATATTCCGTCTGTTTTATCTGATTTCTTGGCTTTGCAAACAGAGGCCCAATTTGAAAGCCGTGACTGAGAATTAAAGCAACAGCACCATGCCTGACCGTGCATCGGAGTCATCTGACGAACATCATTAACGTCTCACGAGATAATTCCCGAATGAAAACACTCAAGGAGTTCTTTTGGTGTCGGAAATACCAGCGCTTCCTGAACAGATTAGCACCTAAGATGCTAAGACACTTAAATGTCCTGTACATTCCCTTACATCACCCTGCTTTTCTCTCTACCCCTGTATCTCCTGGAGTGAGAGGACACTGACGTGACGTAGAGTAAGGTGACTGTGCTTCATAACTTTAATCAAAGTACTATCATTCTGCTGGCTAACTGATGAATGGACATAAGTGTAAGGTGTTGTTTTTGGTGTCCACATCAGATTATTTTTTCTGTTAACTAAAGATTTAAGGCAGATTAGTTTGGATTTTTGTGGATCCCAGCATAACAGAATCACTGATAAGGAATCAGCACAGACTGTTATGAAGACGTGAGGCTGGAGCGGATTTCTTTCTAGCCCAGACTGTAGATTCAAGCAATGTGAACAAGGTAGATTATTTACTCTATCATCCTTTTCCCCCCTAAAATTAATGTTGTATGTAGACTAAGCACACAATGTCCAGTCAAAGAACAAATGACACATAAGGACAGATGTCAGAATTGTAATTTTCGTGGGTTTTTTTTGCTTGTTTGTTTCAGTGAAAGGGTCACGGCTTTTCAGTTTACCATGTTTTGTAGTCTGAGGTCATTACAAACTTAAACAAATTAGAAATCATGAACGCAGCTGCCTAGTTGTTTTTAAGTGTGTATATGTGTGTGTGTGTGTGTGTGTGTGCGTGTAATAGTTTGCCCCGCATCATTATTATTATGCCATCAATGACACATTGTGATATAGTGCACTGCTCGAACTAACAGTTTCTTTTTCAAGCTATTGATAGAAATTAGATTTTAGTTTTCCAATCGAATATCATGTCTAGCTGTCACTGAGCAGGTGTTAGTGATGGGACTTGAGATCTTAACGTTATTTACACACCCGTTAGTTCCGGTACACTAACGTGATTGGTCGAGCAGGATTCCAAGAGTGCTAATATTTCACATAATGGCTCTGGGACGTTTCACTCCGCTCGTCTGTGTCCTGCACGTAAAATTCCACTTCCTAGTTGGAAACGGTTACTGCAGTAGTGTTAGCGACATCATCAGCAGACATGGCAAATAATACTTTACAGGAATATAACTTTTGACTTAAAATATGAAAGCTTGTCGGATGAGGGTGAAAAGGAAGAAGAGGCACCAATTTTACCGGAAGCAATATAACAAAAAGTGTACAAATCAGCTAGCTGACAGGCTTTAAAGTGAGTGCGGCTTCTTCAGGATCTATTTATGCTAGTGGCGCTGCAATAAACTAAACATTTGGCCAGATTGTGTCCAAAAAGTCACTTACTCGATATTAAATCGTTGCTTATAGAACTGTTGTATAAAAGCAATATCACACTCGAGGTCATGCTGTAGGGCAGCATGGTGGTGCAGTGGTTACCCTTGTCGCCTCACAGCAAAAATATTCCGGGTTCAAGCCTTCTGGTCAACTGGAACCTTTCTGTATGGAGTTTGCATGTTCTCTTCATTCCAGCGTTGGTTTCCTCCGGTTTCCTCCCACAGTCCAAAGACATACAGATTAGGTTAAGTGGTTACTCTAAATTGTCCATAGGTGTGAATGTGTAATCCCTGCAATAGTATGGTGACCTGTCCAGGTGTACCCCACCTCTCACCTGAAGTCAGCTAGGATTGGTTCCAGCTCATCGGTGACCAGCGATGGATAAGCTGTATACAAAATGGATGGATGGAGGTTGCGCTGTTGTAGTGAATATCAGCATAGTGTGTGTGGTTAGCTACGACTGAATCAGCACTCTCTCTCATGTGATATTGCTTCATCAGATCATAGTGATTACCTTTATACCTTTTCCCATCATTTCAGTGACTTTTGGACTCAAGGAATGAAGGCGAAATAAAGAGGGAATGCTTACAGAGCTTTGAGAGTAAGTCAAAGGATGTCACGTCCTCTTACAGTATGTAGGCCATTGGTGAACTGCACGTCAGGTGGGCTTTATCCTCCATGCACATTAACAGCATATCAGCAAGATAATGTTAAAACACCTCCTTAGTGACATCAACATTAGCACGAGAATTCAGTCAGATATACTATGTTGTAGGCTGGATGCAAGTTTTCACTATGCACTAGCACTGTATTTCCCTCCCTCATCCCCATAATAATACAATATGTACAATATTTCCATTAGGTATTTCATGCAACAAAATTTCACAGACACAAATCCCAAACCCATCCTCAGATGGATTTGATTATAAAATAGCAGTCTCTTGGGGATACGGTCACTGAAAATTAAAGCACAGTATGTTTACAAAATAGAGTCTCTCCATTGTCAATGAATCTTTCACTCCAGACCAAAAGTGCTCGTCTCTTCCACGGCGATCAGAAGTTTCTCATACAACATGGTATACGAAGGGTACGGAGGCAAATCCAGACGGTTAAAGCACGTGTGAGCCCTGTGAGAAAATGAGGGGGGGGAAAACAAACCACAAGGTCAAGGGTTAAGCAAGTGAATTTATGCAGGTATGCACTTCCAGGACCTGCATCAGTTCAGAATTCTCTTGTGTGTTAAAAAAAAAAATAAGTAAAACAGATTTACAGATCATTCTTTCTGTGTAGGAGTAGTCACTGTATAAAATCAGTGCTTCTCAGGCAGGTTTCATATATCATTCCTATCAGCATGCACAGTATCTTGCATAAGTATTCACTCCCCTTGACATTTTCCGTGTTACAACAATCTACACAAAACAGACAATATTGGAGTGGGTAATGTGACGATGGTGCCCCATGGGGGTCAATACTTATGCAATAACATTTTTATTTGTAAATAATTTTGAAAACCATATTAACTGTCCCTCATATCTATATTATGGGCCATTTTGTGTTGATTCATTACATCCAGTCTCAATTAAGTCCATTTCAAATCCATGTTGTAACACTACAAAATATGGAAAAGTTCCAGGGAGTAAATACTTACGCAAGGCACTGTACAATGATGTGCATTTATCAGAAAATGAAAAACAAAATGCAGCTGTTTAAATGATAATATGCACCATAAAGCTTCAGCTAGCTTTTCCTTCATATTGCACTTATTCAGCTCAGTCTGTGCTGATGTTCTTCCATGCAATGCTAAGCACAAGTCTGTGACAGTGAAATATGAACTCAGTGCAGCGTTGACTGCTGACTGTGGCTTGCTTTTGATCTGCCGGCTCTTCCTTTTGTCGGTGCATCTCTGTGAAGAACAACATCTCAAGGTGAAACTTAAGATGCATCAGTGAAAGCTTTTCAAACGGGCAATTTTAGGATGACACACTTTGTCATCTCAGGTAACTTTATTTAAAAGTCTAAACAGTGTGATAAGAGCGGCTTCTTTGAGGAGTCGCTGAATGAATGACTGGCTCGCTTCATTTTTCCCAGGGAGTCATGAAAGGAATGAGGCCAATAAACAAAACGTTAATTCAATTTTTTTGATCCCTTGAATATCTCGAGAAGAAAGATTTTGTAAAGGGGTTGGCATGACTTGAGAGGGTAGTGATGTGTTGAATACGCTCCTTATTCCCATTAGTAGTCTGTTACTTGTTGCTTGAGCTCTGATCTACTTCACATGGCAGCGATGAACAGCTTTTGGGGGGGAACAACTAGAAAAACAGCCAACAAATAGAACCTACATTTATTCCTCTCTTTGCTTATAATATGTTCATATAAATACAGTATATTTTTACATGAAAATGATAAACAAAAAGACAAGCTATACTTTACTCAAAAACAATATGTCAAGATTGGTTTGAGCTGCCAGGAAGGATGTAGTAACTCAAATAATCACTCTTTACAACCGTGATGAGTAGAAAAGCATCTCAGCATGCTCATAACAGTTTCTGTGACCCTGTTCCCATGATAGTCTCATATTTCTGTTGTTGGCTGAAAGGAGTAGAACCTGATGTGGTCGTCTGCTGTTGTAGCCCATACACCTCAAGGTTGTTTTGTGCATGCTGAGATGCTTTTCTGCACACCACAGTTGTAAAAAGTGATTATTTGCTTTTCAACAAGGCGTTTCCATGCCAGAATTGTCGCTTACTCAATGTTTTTTGTTTTTCACACCATTCTGAGTAAACTCTAGAGACTGCTCTATGTGAAATTCTCAGGAGATCAACAGTTTCTGAAATACCAAAAAACCAGCCCATCTGGTACTAATGTCATTTACATTTACATTTACAGCATTTGGCAGACGCCCTTATCCAGAGCGACTTACATAAGTGCTTTGAAGTCTCTATCATTAAATATATTCTGATACTGGCTCATTAGGACGTGAGCTAAGAATACCATACATGTCCATGCCGAGATAACACTTTTTATTCATTCTGATTTTTGATGTGAACATTATTGATTGTTTGCATTGTGCTGCTGCCACATGATTGGCTGATTAGATAACTATATAAAATATTTCTTAAAGGCTCTAATGTTTTCTTGACATGAATATAAATGCATGCAGGGGATATTACACGTGTGCAAACTCAATTTTATATTTACCAGTTTTATCTATATAAAACGTGACAAGTAACAAGTTTATATATATATTTTAAGGTTTCGAATTTTTACTGACTTACTCTAATTGCTTAAGTGGAAACTTTTTAATCATTTTGTTTTTTGATCATTTAATGTTTTTTTTTTTTTAACTCATTAATTGTAGATTTGACAATATAGTATCGAACATGTGGCATTTCTATTGCTTATGGACTATGAGAAGATAACCTATACAGTACCTATAGGGAGCAATATAATTTATTACCCCCAAGTTTAACCTAAATCAGGCTTGAGACAGCACTTTGTGAGTTAGAATGAGAAATGTGAATCACTTACCCTTGTTTCAGGTCATGAAACTGATTTGGGACATTTTAAAGATATAAACTATGATTCAGAGTAAAGGGTTTCTGTGATCATGCTGTGAGTGAACACTGTCCTGCAGCTAGAGAGGACATGTGAGAGTGATTCAGCATGTATCACACATTTAATCTCTACTCAAACACCTCTGGGCTAAGAGCTATTTGTACTTTATTGAGTATGAGCGAGTGAGCGGGTGTTTTTATGGAAGACAAAATGGTTACTTATTGTACGTACTGTTGAAAATGAACAGATATTGTACCAAACTATTACAGAAATTGAGACCTTATATGGCTCTAATCTGACAATTATGTAAGAAATAACATGACAGACCATGCTGATATATGAGAGTAAACCATGCTGGGGTGGTGGCATACAACCTGGTGCAAAACAGAGGGCTGTTAACATGCCAAAGTGTATTATTTTCATATAAATGCATGGTCTGGATTGTGTGATTCTGTTTATACCACAGCAATTGGACAACGATTACAATGTGTAATTTACTTCAACAAATTAGTGGTTTATAGTTATATTTAATCTTGTGGAACATCCCTGAGACAAGTTAGTTCCTGTTCTCACTTATCTTATAGCAATGACTGGTAACCAGTATCATCTTCTACTCTCTCTCTCTCTCTCTCTCTCTCTCTCTCTCTCTCTCTCTATCTCTCTCTCTCTCTCTCTCTCTATCTCACTGTCTTTCCCTCTTTCTCACACATACACTCAGAAAGCATGAACTCCTTTGTTCTGACGACTCCCCCGAGCTGCAAAACTTTGCAAAGTACCGTGACTTTAAGAAATAGCTGACGCCTGAAACTCCTTCCATAAATTTTAAATATCTCCTAACAGAATACTTCACCACATCAATTATTCAATATTTTTCTTTGTTAAACAAGTTTTTGAAATCTATCCATTATTAGTCTTACATTACGTGTAGCGACTGCTGTTCAAGTCCCTCTATATGAGCTGTTACTTTAGAAACAATAACAAATCAGAATGGATGCATTAATATAAATTTAATCATTCATCCTACAACAGGAACAACTGTCTGAGTTGTGCGGTTATACACAAATAATGCACATCTGCTGAACAATCAGATTCGAGGATTTAACCATGCTTTGGTATAAGGAATTTTATAAAACAATGTGGCTGAATTTGTTCATCAGAAGATGTAGATTTTCTATAACAGCATGGCTTAGACGATAGTGCTGCTGACAGGTTTATATTAATGCGCGCAGTTCTAATACATTCTCATTTCTATAGTAACAACTCATTCACAACGACTTGGATGCAGTAGCATGGTCTAAGCCTAATATTAAACAGATTTTTAAAAAAATGATATTTCATCCTCTATTGGTTCATGTTATTAAAAAAAAATGCCACAAAGAAAAACTAGTAGTTTTAGAATTTAAAAAACACCAAATGCTTTTCACGTTAATAAAAGAAACTTGTTTTTTTCCCCCTTATATTAATTGGCAATAATTAACTAATTAACTGAAGTCGGCTAGAACTTTATATAGTCTTATAACAGCAGACACTGATTTCTGCTCCCTGCTGTTGCTGTTAGTGAACATCCTAGGTAACAAAACATGCCCTAAAATTTGCATATTTCCACAGCAGGTTTTGTCACTAACTGTCAGCAAAGTGACACATACAGTCTCTGAAGGCTGAATATTCACAGCATTTCTGAGTCACTGGAATGCTGTTCAAGCCCAAAACATGAGGTTTATTCTAAAACGCTATCTAACAGACACACCCTGCTGAAAAAATCCCAAAACCCCCAGGAACTTGATGCATTAATAGGAACATTGTTTTCTCATACCTGGGTAGAGAGGTGATCTTGCCCCATTTCTCGATGCAGAAGCGGCGGGGGCCGTTGCTCCCACGCAGAGCTGCGAAGCCCTCGTACGGCACGCTGGACGTACCCGTCACAAACTGCAGCAAACGTAGCCTCTGCTCGTTATTGAAGTGCTCCACCACAGCCCAAAACCACCGAATCACGATGTGTCCGTCATGGTAGCCTGGATGGAATCGTTTATTAGAGAACACGTTTATCTCCTGCCCCTGTCAACATGACTGAAATCTGTTCCATGAACTTGTCTGTGAAAGGTTAGTCATGGTATCACAGTTACTAATGAGGTCAGTCCAGCACCAAGGCACAGGGTTCAAGAGAATACCACTGAGGTTTTATTACTAATGTCAAAATTCCACTTATGGCAATAAACGGTGAGTGAGACAAACAGCTGGCTTGTTTTGGCAGCAAAGGTTGGACAAGGTGTGTTGGCCTCCAGATTGATTGATTACAGATGTCTTGAGTAAAAGTGGGTTAAATGGCTGAAATGGAGCAGATAATTAGCACGGGCAATTAAGAGCTCAGGCTGTAATAAGGGCCAGATGAGTGTTTTGGCAATCCCACCACAGCACTCTTGGAGGTTAATGGGTTATGGATGTTTGTGCATATTTTTGGCATGGAATGTCATCTACTACAGCTGACATTTAGATGAGAAATAAACAGAGCACAGAACTGCGACAGGATAAATATCAGCGTCCCTGCTTTTTGACAGCTCTGCTGCTGTACCATGACATAAAGAAATTATTTAAGTATTTAAATGACAGTTCTTGGTGACCAGCTACTGTGACAATGTTCTATGACTCACTCAAGACATATCAGGAATACACATCAGCTCCAAAATAGTCAGTGCTAATATATTCATTCAAGCATCACACTCTCACCTCCTCTATACTCGGTGTTGGACCTCCAGTCATTCAGGTCAATTTCTGCTGTTCCCGCAATGACCAGCTCCAGCTCCCGAGCATCAAAAACCGACACCAGACGTGAATCTACCACCTGATCAAAAACATAATTATTATGTTCATCCATTAAGTAAGGAATAATGGAGGAAAAAACAACGTTTCCCATACATTGATTTCTTTATGGCGGCCCACCACAATATCAGCACTGACCATCATATATTGAATTTCTATTTTTTAACTATTTAAAATGGGTAAAAACTCATTTCATTGTAGAGCTGCACACAGCACATTGATTCGCTCAGCCTCTCTCGCCGTGTCTCTCTTTCTTGTGAGCACGCTCTTGTTGGCTTTTTCCTGCAGAGGAGACGGCTGGCTGAATACCTCAATCAATCCACAGTTCACGAATGGCTAACGTCATGAACACATCTGCATGAATTTGATCACTTTAGGTCTATCTACAGTATGTTCTTAACACACCACTTGGAGACCAAACTCAAATAAGCTATCAGCAAGCATGTTAAGAACCTAGCTAGTAAGGACAGCTATAAGGTAACGTTAGAATACAGCTGGATTGTAGAGGTTAGCAGTCAATATCAACTGTGTGTAAAGGTGGATTCTATATTTGTCACCTTATGTATGATATTATTTCATTATTAAGTTAAGAAAATTTGGTGTGCCTCCTTCTGCATGCATATGCGCTAGCGCCGCTCCGTGGAGCGTTTGCTATAAAAGTCTCTGTGTAATGTGATAGGAAATGAACTAACATATTAGTACACACAGACATTATATAGTTGGAAAATTAACTATATTTTATCAGTAATACATGGTGATTCTTCCAACATTATTGTAAGTAAACTAAGAAAATGCTACACTTTACCTTTCCTTGGCACTGTGGTCGTATGCTCAAAGGTTTAATTTTGTAGCTTTAGTGTGTATAGCGTCTTTCACCTGGGACCTTTAAATCTTTACTCTAACAGCTAATCAAAGGTACATCATTGGTCCTAATTATATACCATAAATCATCTTTAAAGTGTACCGTATTAACATTTCCAGGAATAAAATACACACTGACGGTACAACAGAAGTAGCAACAAGGAAAGGTGCGGTAAAGATTATCATCCTAATGTTCTATCTATACATTTGTGCCACTATATTTCTATTTAAACAGCTGTACCAAAAATAAGTAACTAGCTAGAGATACATATTGGTTACTGCTATCGTTGGGATGTCAAAATGAACGGCTGGTTGCTAAAATGTGCTTGTTTACCTCATAGAAACCCCGAACCAACGCTTCTGTCTGCTGCACCACCCCTCTCTCCACCCTCCACTTGGCCATTCTGTCAATGTACTCCTTCTTGTTCTTCTCTGTAACCTGGATGTTGGTTCCTCCTGACTTCAGCTCCCTCTCTGTTACCTGCGTACATAAAGGACCGTTATATCATCTTATGAGTATTTTTCCACTATGGATTCTGAGATCATTTGTGTTTACTGTGAATGACACAAAAATTGCAACAAATCTCCACATACATAATAGAAGGGTTTTTTTCCCCCATTTTGAATCAGATGTACCAATAACCAGATAAGCATAAGGCATGCAGTACCTGTCCAAAGACCTCCTCATTCACAGTGAAGGTCAGGTCCAGAATATCTGTAATATCATTATCTTTCATCCACTGAAGGCTCTGGTGAAACTCCTCATCCAGATACTCTAAATCACTCAGATCGGTCGCTCTGTCCAAGATAAAACACACATGCAATGTTTGGTTGCTTGTTAAACAATTAAAGTACAGTTTAAATGCTAATCAAGACCAGGGGTGTTCATATACATTTGGAACGGTCCGGTTAAAAAGTGTTGTTTACAAAACTCCAGATAATGAACTAACATGAACAGCGACAGTTACAATACCTGTTAATGTGTAGCCATTAAGAATTATGCCTATAAATAAGAAATTTGTGTGGATGTGTTTTGTTTAGTAGCAGTGCTTTATGTTTATGACTTTTGACTAGCGCCATGGAACAGATGAGATACATCGGTTTGAAATATCATTCTGAAATATTCTGCACTATCCTATTCAAACTAGGTCGTTAGTTCACTAATTATACCAGAGACGGAAAATGAAAGGCAAGATCTCCCAAAAGCTTCACCCCGATCTGCCAGATGACAAACAAACTGAACATAAACAATAACCAGGTCCATATATATGAAGTGCACTGGATCTCGCTTTCTGCACAACTGTTTCTAAATGTCTTAATATCTGACAACAGTATGAAAATAACAATAATAAATGTAATGGAAATCATTTATGGAGTTTGGCTATATAGTTGGGGAGGCGCGGTGGCTATCACTGTTGCCCTTTAATGGATAAGCAGTATAGATATTGGATACATTTATATAGATGATAACTATATTTTCTATATTTTTCATAAAGGTGACTATAATAACATTACAGTTACAGCAAACTATTTGGAATGGGGTGAGGACTGATGCAATCTTCCTCTGACAAATAAAATCATCAACATTATTTTTTATACCTGGCCAAAACTCATGACTTAGATAATCTTTAAACCAGTGATAGAGACGTGTTTAATGTGTGTTGAGTAAAAGACTCACAGTCGGAGGAGGGCCTTGTAGAATGGCCTGGTGAAGAATGCATCCAGTAGATACTGATGAATCAGTGCCAGGCCCAAAATACGTCCACTGAAGCGGAACCTATGGGGCAGGACAGCATTAGTGAACACTTATATCACTTAATGCTCTTATATAACTTTCCTTACTTAAGTACTACACTTGGCACACTTTTATCTGACTGGCACACTGCTAAGAGTTAATACAGATAGCCACCTATATTAGCAGGGTTTTTTCCCCCTATTAGTCACCCTATAAGAGGGAACATTCACATCAGTAGACATGAGTTTGTCTGCTTGTCCTGTTAAGCAAATATAACAGCGAAAAGCGAATAAAAAGTGAGAGACATGTTCGTTTTCTTCTCTTTCATCACAAAATTCCTGAACAAAAATGACATTTTATTTGTAGTTCATAATGTTAAAATGAGTGATATAAAAGTGAAAGCAAGAGAGAAAGACAGAGAGACAGAGAGAGAGAGAGTATGGTATGACACACCATTCTAAATGGTTCTCTACGAAGGCAGACATGGGGCTAATCTGGACAGTGTACGTATCATTGGCTGAGTACTCAAACAGGCCGTAGTAAGGATTAAAGAGCTCCTGAGACAGCAGGAAGAAGAACTCCCTCGAAGGCCCGCTGTAGTCCAGACTACAAGAGACGGATGAATAGTTATACAAGGAAACAAAGTGAGCAGATCCAAGCATGAAAATGTTTTATTATTAGGATAATACTACCAAAGATTCACTGTAAACTAAAAGATAATGTGTGTGTGTGTGTGTGTGTGTGGTGTAAGGTGTTGAGAATCATTCCTGCATTAGACAGTGCTGTGATATCATGATTCATACCCTTCCTCTCCGACAAAGGTGATGTAGAGTTTATTCCTCTGGAGCTCCTTGCGTGAATATGCCATCACATGATTAAAAGTGCCTTCGAGCAGGTGCTCTCTTCTGATGATCAGCCTTTCACAAGACAGATAGATGTGTACGTCAGGACAAAGGGCAACTGTTTAGATCTGCTTTAATTTTATAATGCAACCATCACACTCATAGCCCCAATGTTACACACTTGCACAAACACATACATACTTGATTTTTCCTGGCCCTTGGCCATAGCCCTTGGCTTCAAGCTTCCTATAAAAATTGCGCAGTTTGGCTTCAAAGTCCCTGCGATATGGAGCAGGTGCTCTGGCTCTCTGCGGTGCTGCCAACACAAACGCAGTGTTAGCTCTAGGTTATGTGCACGTATTAAATCATTCCTAGTTGTAAAATATTCACTGTACAAATTACTGAGAATATCAACAGACGCACCTAATATTCTAGCTTAAAAAATTGTTTTTGTAAACAAAATCAGTTCCGCAGGCTTTATCGGTATGTTTTTGCCAGGTTCGGCAATTGTGTCATCAATAAACAGTGGGTTTTTTAGAGCACATAATATACACACCTGGTGAATTCTGGGGCGAGGATCCAGGAGAGCACCTCGGGGAGAAGTTGAGGCCAGGATGGAATGGATGAGCCGGGACGTATGACATGATCTCCTCTTCAAACAAACTGCACAGGGATCAGAACCAGAGCTGAAGGCAGGATAATTCAGAGTGCAAGTTAAACCATCCCTTGACCGAAGATAATTAAATCTCCAAATATGCAATTAGATGCAACCACTATGCCAAACACTTTCATCTGGCAGCATGCCTTTTTCATCTAACTACAAATACAGGCACCTGGAATTCATAGGAACTTTAAATGAAAATGGGTCAGAGAAGACCAAAATTATTATTATTATTATTATTTATATTTTATTTATATATATATATATATATATATTTTGGCAACAAACACTAATGGAGGGTTTAGCATGAAACAAGGGTTAAGTAGGACACATGGTAGCATATTGTTAGGCTATAATGAATCATGGCCTGCATGAAGTACCAGGAGATATTAAATGAAAATCTGTCTGCCAAGAAGAAATCTCTGCCAAGAAGCTCCAAACTGGTTGCAGTTGAATCCTCCAGCAGGACAATGTCCAAATCCACACATAAATGGTTCAATGGCCATAGAATCAAGCTTTTAACAAGACCCTCCATGTGTCTTTGTTAAAAATATCTATTTATTTAAAAAAAAATACCTTAATTTACTAAAAAAATGTACCTTTATTAAAGGTTAGATATTTTCAGTGTAATTAAGCAAGTTAACCATTTTCTGTAATCCATCTATTCCAATGGTACCAGTAATTATGAAGCTGGCTGTATATGCTCTATGCTTGCATTGTCTTTTGTCTCATTTGTAAATTGTCTCTGTCAGACAAGTAAATGTAACTGTAGTTTTCTCTCTAGTCCTACAGTAAAGATGCTGAATGGATAATTATCTCCCTCACAGGATAATTTAGCAGAAGTCTTGAACCAGTATGTGTTTGGAAAAGCAGTCTATAATCATTTAATCATAGAAAAGCTGTGTATAAACATTCACAGAAAACAAGACAATAAACGTTCAGTCACGGAAAACCAGACCAGAATCATCAAATCACACACAGAGTGAAATATATCTTCAACACATCATTGTTTTAGGAAACCTAACAAAAGAGGCAAACATACAGTTAGATACTGATATGACATCAGAGATTTATTGCACTGCATGCCAGCCAATGTGTGTGTGTCAGATCACCGTTAAAGACAAGATGAAGCTTGGCTTAAATCTGACGTTTCTTCTGCATGAGCTCTCACTTCATGAGGCTTTATCAAAGCAAACACACCTTAACAACATAACCAGGTCTGCATCGCACGACAGCTTCTCCACCCCTTGTGGCCCCTCAGTCCTGATGTAATGGATCTTCTCCCTGCAGGAACAAAACAAGACACTCAGGATATTATTCTGGTCCAAGTCTTCAATTTTCGGCTCCTTTTTTATTGAGTCCTGAATGGCTCGAGGAATGTTAATTGTGTTTAAACACACATTTCGCTTCGCTGAATGGAGCTGTAATAGGTGGCATTCAGGAATGCTTTTAAGACAACGATCAGACGTCCACATTTGGAAGATAGGAATCTGTCTCAGTGTGTAACTCTATACTGCAAAGCCCAATATAAACGTAGTTCTTATCACATTTGAGGACAGCAGCCATGACTGTCATCCATCATCCACTGACATTAAAAACAGTAGCATGTACCATATAGTACTGATGTACAGAAGGTCAATTACAGTGACCTAAACTCATCTAAATCATCTCTCAGAGATTATCACATGATTATAACTGTCCCGTTTGTAATATGTCCCTTCCTGGGTTTTTTTCTGTAAATATGCCTAAGAAATGCTGACCTTTATGATACATATTTCTTAAATTTATACCATATTCCAAACAGAAGTATCTAGGTAAATGACATATTTGGGCTGGTGAAATATTTAATGGCTCATTCTTAGCTGCATTTTGAGCTCCTTTATTTTGGCCAAATCTAAGCACAATCCCGGTGTTATCCTGTAGTTGTGGTCACCGGGAAAAAAAGTTTAATTAATGTTTCAACAAACATGGATGGATCAAACTGTCACTCTTTCTGAGGAGTATATTGACAATTAAAAAGCGACCTGCTTGTCTATCAGTGAACATATTTAGCTAGTTTGTTAGCTAATAAGGCAAATGTGTTATTCAGAAAACATTATTCAGAAAAATCAACTTCTAAAACAAAGCCAATTAACAAGTGGAAAGCAGTGCTACACAGTCTTAAGCACCCTATTTTCTTAAGCACAAATTTTGTTATAGGTATGTATTTTATGACTTGTGCATTATTGAGTCGGTACTAAATTTTAGCTTTCCAAACATTATCTTTCCAAAAAATAATGTGGATTGGCAAAATGCATGTCAGTAAAGAAAGCAACATATTATGTACAAAATCACCTTTCAGACAAAAAACATAACGCAGACTCCTGGGTTTTGATGGGAAAAAATAGGAAGTGTGACAGATTCTCCAAGATGCTCAATTAAACTCATATTTATAAAACTACTATTTAAGAAAAAAGAGCAAAGGGTTGTACTGACTGTTTACTACATGTTGCAGTTAAGTAGAAAGATTTAATTACGTTATTTATGAAGTTCATCTTTACTAAAAACTTTTGCACAGTACTGCACAGCTGAAGACAACGAAGGCCAGGACTTCCAGGCCCTCACTTTTCCCTTAACAAGTGGGTATTTTTGGCTTGCTGCTCCAGACTGGTGTCTTTTGATTGTAGGTTCGAGTGGAGTTTAGGAATTATATCAGTGTGAACCAAATAGGTAAGGAGTTATTAATGCAAACAAATAAATGCATGGTTTATTACATTCATACTGTGTGTGGGCTGTGGCTATAAATAAAATGTAATGAATAAACAGATGAAATGGTGTACCAGTAAAAACATAAAGTTATGATTACTATAGTAGACTCATATGAAATAAAAATAGTAATATTTTTACTGTATGAATCTGTTTATTGTAAGACAGAAAATTGTTGTACTGTTTCTAAAAGGTATTCTTTATTTATGCCAAAATACAGTATATGCAATAATAATAATAATAATAATAATAATAACAACAACAACAATAACACTGCACAAAAAAGTTTTTCCCTCTTGAACACTGTTGGGTGTTTCTTATAGATTTTTGGGTGCTGATCACGAATATCACATCAAAATTTACCCATCCGTTGTAGCGTTTCAGAGAAATCTTCAGTTTTGTCATGATTTTATCTTATATTTGTATATATCACTCATCAGGCGGTCCACATCTGATAACACAGTACGAATTGAACGATTTGGTCAGAGATTTGAGTCTGTCAAAAGCAAAAGTCGAGCTGCTGGGTTCGAGACTGCAGGAATGGTGTTTGCTGTCACCAGGTACGAAAATTTCTGTGTTTCAAGGCCGACATCATGATATA